>JAHDVE020003179.1:0-179745 GCA_022606495.2 Halesus radiatus | reverse complement strand
AAGATCATTTCTTTTTATATGTAAGGATGTAGGCTCGTTGTTGTCAAGCGAAACGTGATTATTCACTAACAGATATTCTGCGAATTTTGAAAAAGTGTTTTTATTATTATACCATCGTATATGTTCTTTGAATCCAGCTTTTAAAACCAGTATAGGAACACGCCTAAAAAATCGACTTCCTGAACTTGATAACAGTGGCATATATGAATTAAAATGTGACCACGCCGACTGTAATGCTACCTTTATCGGACAGATGGGAAGGACCTTCTCAACTAGATTCAAAGAAGTTCTACAAATTTAATACAAAAATATTCGCCACATTTCAGATATTTTATTCGTATATTGACAAACCGAGTTTGATTTAAATTCCTTGTGTCATCAGAGATAACAGCCTAATTAATTGGCAGGCGGCAGACACATGTGCTAACACATAACATGCCCATCCACCCCTACTGTCAAGGTGGACGGATAATTGCTCCAATTAGTTTACTAATCACACGTAATAAATACATCTCAGATATTCTCGCACTTGCCTCATATTGCACCCTGTCGCTAAACACGTAGAAATATATGTATATATATATGGCAGAGGCGTACAGTCCATAAAGGCTAAAGAGCTCTGCCTATCATCAGAAAAAGAAACGTATAAATAAAAATAAGGTTTCACAAATATAATCGTATATGAAAAGTTAAGTGTATTTTTTTGTAAATATTTACGAAATACTTAGTATCAACCAACCAACTGCCTAACCGTCTGGAGTGAGTGGGACTATTTCGTCCACAATAACGGTATATTGTGAGGTTGAATATAGTGGAGAGGGGAAGGAGATGGTGAAGATGCGAAGTACCTGGCTATTTAAATCTGGTCACTAAACACTGCTAGAGCCATTTCAAGCAACGTTTCTGTTCTGAATGGTGGTCTCTGATTGTGAATATGGTTGATACGAATAGGTCAGAAACTTGTGTGCTCATTTGTTTAGTTGGGCACAAACCGACGCACAATAAAATTCACACCAGAAATTGACAAACTATAAATAGCTTTCCTTTGATCGCAGAACTATCAATGCACGCCACAGTTAAAAACTTTAAAGTATATATACGTACACACACGAATCTAGTGGGAATATGCTGTATTCGTAATATCGTTATATTACCGTGAACAAGGGTACAACGGCCCGAATCAAAACAGCCACGTCAAAACAGTTGGGGCAATAAACAACGTAGAATAAAAAGGTTGGTGGGAAAATAGTCGCATCAAAAAAGCGAACATACTTTCGAAGAAATGAAACCCTTTGTGCCTGAATCCATAAGCATCTCGTGAGAAAGGGCCCTTTAATTCTAGAATTTATATCTAAACAACACCTTTCGTGTTGATTCATTTTATGATTCAGATGGAGTGAGGATATTGGACAGCGAGTAAAGGGTATGCTATAATGTAGTTATGTTGTCTGCAGTTTTATCGGTAGGCACCTACATAGACGATAAATAATTTATTTCAATAATTTCCCTGAAAAGCAATATTTAACAATATAGATGAATCACTTTATGATATAAATGGAGCCCGGGTTCGAGTCCTGCCGGCGACATTTATCTTTGCTAGGAAGGTTTTTTCAATTTGGATGAGTGTTTTAGATTAATAATTATTGTTTATAAAAATAATAATTGTTACCCTTTGCGCTATGCACAAAGATCTTGTCTTAAGTTTTTAAGAACTTTAGTTTATCAATTAATGATTATATTTTATTTTATTTTATTACCTTTTTTACTTTAACTCCACAAAGGAAACCTTGAAGAAAATTATTTCCCTAAGGGCCTATGTCATCTTTGAGAAAGCTGTGTATAGGATCTTGAAGAAATTCATGTGGTAGAAGGGAGGAAATACAGAGTTCGGCAAGTCGTTCCACAGCCGGGCTGTTGCACTCGAGAATGAGTCGTAAAAATTGTCCGTTCTCATGTGAAAAATTTCAATCATATGTAAGTGTTGGGCACACATTTGACGTGTTTTGCACTGATGCTGAAGGGATCAATGATGCTAGTTCCTCAGAGCATCTTTATTTTAAATACCGGAAGAACAAGGACGACATTCCCACCTGACGCCTGTGCTCTAAAGATTGCAATCCGTTTGTTAAGATATGGTAATCTGTAAAACGGACCGTCCGTTTCTGCACAGAGTCAAGGGTTTTTTCAGGTATTCAATAATGGGCGAACTTGCGATGTATATGGAATCAGCAGTTGTGTACTATCAAAGTATCTGAGAGCCCTATACAGTACGCCCAGCAGGTGATAGGTTAACATGAACTGACTTCGTTAGAGCCCCCGTGCCTGAGGTGATTACTTAAAGTTACACCAAGCATATCAATGGAAAGCATGTTAGGAAGATTATTTCCGTTGAAAGAGATTAGATTATTATTTTGATCCCCTTTGGACGTGAGATGGCCCCCCCCTCCTACTAGGCTTTAAAGATGTGATGGCCCGTCCTTCCTTCGTTTATGATTTAATTTAGCAATAGACTACCGTTCGCGCCACCGATTTAAGATGACTCCTCTACTGCTGCCTTAAATTTTCCTAACTAATGTGATTGGAAAACTCTTTGTAGTTTTCCTTTCAATTTGAGGTTTTTCTCCTCCTTGGCCAGCGTGTAACGTCTAGCCTTATGCTAACATTCGAGTGTTTCCGATTTTCATGATTTTCACGGAAATTTTGCACTCCAATGTGGTCAATTTCCCAAGCTTTTCGCGAGTCTACGTTGTGTTGTTTTTTGTTTCAGACTATTGGAAAAACAAGGCCTTATTTGTGGTAACCCCTATTCTTTGTAGCGTAGGCAGACTCTCGCATACCATTGACAGAATTCGCATTCCTAACATTCCTATCTTAGACTTTAATGTTCTGAACTCTCTATTATTATCCTACTATGCAATCTACGTTAATTTCCTATAGGAAGACTAGCATTTTCCTAACTTCACCCCTAAATTTTCTATTTTTTCTTCTATCGTGAGTTTTAATAATTTGGTATACATAAATGTAATGATCACAGTATTATCGCCTTTCCTCATCGTACTAAGTGTTATTCTACATTGGTTAGTTTCAATGAATTTCATGGTTAAAAGGTACAGTTTTACTTGTTTTGGCGCCATCTCCATCCTCTCCTAAATTTGGGAAAATTACATGATTAGGTTTTAGTTTACACAGCTTTTGTTATGACGAGAGATCGAATACGGCTTGTTTTGCTGCAATTCGGCTCCAGACCAACCCCTAAAGTACTCAGATGACCACGTTTCCGGTCAGTAACTCTCCCCACACAGACGTACAGCCTGACCAAACGGTATACGTAACCTCTTCAATTTTCAGTTCGTGCGCTATTGGTCATCCCCTGTACCGCGACGGAAAGAGCACCTTTCTTATCCATGGGTCCGAGACCCTCCGAATTCCCGTCCTCCAGACAGTTACATTTAAAGGAGATCAAACCGGTTCCGTCCCCTCGTCAAACAACATTATATACTTGCGAATTTTTGCAAAGTCCGGGTTGAAAGGCCGTCCCCCGCATCAAGAGTTCAGAGATAACCACGCTTAAATCAGCAATTATTTCTGCCCAATCGATAGGTACAAATTATAAATATATGTAAACAATACGAGTTTTTATAATCCACAATACTCCAGTTTTCCAGAAAATTGTGGATCTGACATCTCCAACACAGGTCGTGAATCTGTGCCAGATATTCAGACATATTACATAAGAATATACGTAAAAGTGATAATACAATATACATGATATATTATTTTTTTGTTTGGTTGACAGATTGGTTTAATGAGACCCTGCTATCTCATGTAGTTTGAATTTAACTGTAGATTGATTTTTGTTTGGAGAAAAAGGTAGGACTCCAAAAAGCCCAAAATTTGCAAGGCCTGAACCTTGAAAACCTAAGTCGAAGATAAAATTAATTTTATAACATAACTTGGGAACGTATTGTCGACGAATGATTATGCTTATTTTGATATTTCTAGTAATGTGGGTTTTTGTTTGTTCTGTTGAATTCATCAATATGTTCGAACGGGTGTGGAGCGCCTTTGAATTGAATCTTTCTATGAAAAATGGCGCTATAAAAATATTTATGTACGCAAACTACAAATACGTGATTTCTAAAAGATGATAGTTATTTTTCAATTAAATGTCGACGTTTGTTAAGGTACTTATTCTTCGTAAGATGTACTGAAATTCGAATATATATATATACTCATACGTATCTACATACTTCGATAAAAGAGGGTGTGGTTTGGAATGTTGACCTAGTTTTAATAACAGTCGAGGATGTGTCATTGAGATATGCGACAGTTATTAAGTGTCAGAGACCCCCGTCAGGAAGCATAACAATTAGGATTCATTGGTTTGTTTTAGAATGATAACGATCTTTGAATTAATAAAAATCGTTTGGAATGTTGATAATATTAGTAACGTTAGTTTTCGAATTTATATGTTAGGGACAATATATACTAATAAAATAAATAGTTTTTATAGGACATATACATAAATATAATAAATGGTTTTATATATATATATATTAAACATTGTATATAAATAAACATAAAATAAATAACGGCCATATAGATTTGATAGATACATTATACACTTTCTTTATATATATACCCATACACACATACATACTCTTAGTAAAGGCCAAGTCTTTAGCCGAAGTTATTTCACTACACAGTGAAATACCTATAAAAGATGTTCTGAAGTTGTTGACTATGAATTTACTCGATAAAGACAATTATACAGGTAGGTATCTACCGGAAATTTTTATAAATACTTAAATGTATTTATGGAAAAAATAGGTATTTTTGAATATTTAAAAGTCAAGTGCTGGTAATGAGTGAGACAATTGAATTATCTATAGTACTAGTTTAATTATAATTCAATGCGAAAAGAGAGGTTTATACAGGTAAGTATCTAACGGAAATTATTATAAATACCTAGATGTATTTATGTAAAATTATATTTCTGAATATTTAAATTCAAGTACTGGTATTGAGTGAGACAATTGAATTATCTATAGTACTAGTTTAATTATAATTCAATGCGAAAAGAGAGGTTTATACAGGTAAGTATCTAACGGAAATTATTATAAATACCTAGATGTATTTATGTAAAAATTATATTTCTGAATATTTAAATTCAAGTACTGGTATTGAGTGAGACAATTGAATTATCTTTAGTACTCGTTTAATTATAATTCAATGTGAAAAGAGAGGATTATCGTAAAATATTTAATGGAGCTAGCACAAATATTTGATTAGAACGGCTTTGATCAAGTATACAAAACATTCACTCATGATAGATAACGGTCGTATAGTATTGACCTATATATTAAACAGTAAATATAAATATATATATATACATATTTACATATACACACATACAATACATGTACTTATAAGTCATTAGAAATATAATTCATATCTCCATCCTCGCCTTCCCCGGGATCCTGAAAACTTGTATATTAATTTGACTCACCTGAATTCCGACAAATTCATAATTTTTCCAGACGGGTTATACACGCCAATATGAAGATTCAGAAAATATTGAACTTCCCTGCCTGGAATGTTTAATCTAAGTTAGAAATATTTACTTAATACAATCTAGTGTTTCCCAATTTCAATTCGTGATCCACCGATCTGTACTATTTCTTCAAATTTAATGCTCTCTCAATCCGGATATTATTAAACAATATTTAAATTTTTGTTGTTTTATTTTCCTATTTTATTCTTTGTACTCACGTAATTCTCTTTACTAACCATTAATTAAATCCGTAAACCGAACGCTTGGTAATATTTTAGAGCTTTATTATTTTTCTTTGACGAAATTAATCCCACGCTAGGTATTAAAAATGAATTATATGAAACTAAGACTCAGCTGTTTTTAAACTTTCACTAAATTATTTTAAACGCAATTATATTTAATTTTTCTTAAACTCGTAATGAATTTAGTTCAACACAAAATATGAATTAAATCACATTTCATTTAAACAATTTTAATTAATTCACAGAAGCTAATTTTAAAAATCTTTAAACAAATAACTTTATTAATTTTAGAAATTTTCAATATTTATTAAATTATTATTATTATCACATTGCTCTAACAGTTTGAGAAAATTAGATCAACAAGAGAATTTATTTTAATACAATATTAATTCGAACACAAAACACTTTATTTACTGGGTCACTTTTTATATCACTTCACTTAAATATAATGAATTTTAGAAGACTTCGATTCAAACACTTTATTTATAAACACTTCCGATTATTATAATTTCACTTAAAACCACCAATTTTAATTAATTCACAGAAGTAATTTTTAGTATCAACTTAAATATAATGAATTTTAGAAACTTCAATATTTATCAAACTATTGTTGAATTTAATCAAACTATTGTTGAATCAATCCAACAACTATTTAAAAGAATTTATTTAAAACTTTATTTAATTGTAAGAAACAAATCAAATGAAACTTCCTAAGTCCAAAAACAAAACAATTACTTAAAATCGGCCAGCACGTAATTTAATATTTTCTCGCCCGGCGTATTCGCGACTAATTCCATATTCCCTCATTACATTGCCTTATATACCTAGCTTAGAATCAAAAGGATTTAACTCCATTCCATACCTACATTAAATTATGTTCTCTATTAACTCGTAAACCTATATGTAAGTAATACTAATTTCGACTGTAATTCTTCAATGTAAATATTTAGATAAAATCTGGCCCGCCTCTGAATCCATCACCTTTCCTCACTCCGGCCAGGATCGAATTTAGTTCATTCCTCTAGATCGCCCTGCTGTTCCTTATTATAGAATTGGAAATTTCGATTCATGTTTTTTTTTCTGAAAATATTATCTATCGCTTATTCTTTGGTCGCCTATGAACTCGGGTATCTCGTATTTATAGCCACTATTTCATTATTGAATTTTATTTAAAGAAGCGCCTTCTTCACATCGTTCAATTTTAGAAATTCCCTTAGTCCCTGGTTATCTTGATATGCGATATCTTTTTATTTATGAATTTTCCGATGGTAACATGGTTTTTCTCTGATCTAACATGTGAATATTCGATTAACGCATATTTTCGTGCAATTCTCAATTGATCCTAATATTGGTGTAAACACTTTATAATTTCTTCCCCACCTCACCTGCCTGAGTTAATAAATATACCTTTCCAGAATGATTTTTCAATGTGTTGCACTGCTTCTTCCTGGTCTAGCTGTATTACACCTTTTGCATGTACCTGTCGTCTGCTTATACTTTCATCCGGGTCGATTGATATCATCCTTAATTGATTTTTCACCACCTTTAATAATTTTATGTATTAATTTATTGGCGTTTTTTCCTGCGATTTACCTACCCCAAACCTGGTAGATATGAGTTCGTTCACTTCTTTCCTGGCCACTCCCCTTTCTTCCATTTCACTCTAACTCAATATCCCATTAGCCTATTGTTTACTATGGGTAATAACCCTTACTTTTGTAAAAAAACCGATATAAATCAGAGTTTATCGAAAACTCATTATTTTTTATTACTTTTCCTTAAATAAATATTCCTATCTTCCCTGTATAACCTTAATTGTTTGTTTGCCTCTCTATCACCCGAGTTTCATGTTCATCTGGCCGCTTAAATACACAATTCTTGTCGCCTTGTTTACATTAGTCATTGACAACCTCAAAATTTTACCTAAATGTATCGAACTATATTCAAAGTAGTAGTCCATATATCTCAATATTTCTATTGAATTCCTTCAGTTTAAATTTTATAATTGATTGATACATTTCTCATCTACATTTTCATAATATCTGATGTCCCGAATCTACTCAATTAATACCTTTTATCACCTAAAATCAGTCTAGTTTCACTCCCTTGTAATTATCTACGTTCCTGAAATTAGAAAATTGTACTCCTATCTCACATTAGTCTCGCCTAAATCGCCTCTTAAGTTTGCCGAAGTTTCCATACTGTATAATTCTTGTTTCTTTCCTTTTTCATCTGTTGAAGCTATTGTTCTCTGAATTATTTTCTCTAATTCGTTGTTTTTCCGCTTAACCTTACATGACACGCCTCTCTGTCTAAATTCTAATGCAAACACACCTTTCCCCGTGCAAGATAAATCCTCACTTTGTAGTTTTTTATTTGTAATTAACATTTTGCGTATTATTTTTACTTCCTACTTCCATTTTCAATGGTTATTCATCTCTGCATTTCCCATTGTTTCCTTTAAAGTTCACGACCTCTTCTCGTCCTGTTCGACCGCTAGTGAAATGTTTACTTTATAGGCCGTTGATCTGAACCCTTTCGATTCACATAAATAATTAATATTTCCTTTGTCCTGTCACCACTAATTGTTGTTTATGTAGAACGCTCGTTTGATTGGTAACTTTTTCGTTGATTTCACCCAATCCTGTGATGTTTATTTATAAGAGGGAACGTCTTCTTCTCACTGCCATCTCGTGGTTTTATGTTGCAACGAGTTTTATGAATCAAAATTATTGGATTATAATTCACTGTAATCAAACTCTCCACAAGTCGATAGATGTCGCTCCCTTAAGCTTTTCTAGCATGAAAGTTATGCATATAAAAAAAAATATTTTCCAGGGTTCTATTAAAAGAAAATGATGATGGTTAGACCATTACAGACGTAATCAGAAACGATCGGGTATTTGAAACATTAAATTCCCGAAGGTTTTTCTTACTTCAAGAGGAAACACTTTCGAGGTAACCATTCATTCTCTGCTTCAAGTCCTTCGAGCCGTTGGAGTTTGTGTGCCCTTTGAGGCTTGTCGAACAAAAACCTATTATGAATTTCACTATCATCCGTCTACCAATGAATTGGTGCACATGACAAGAGGTCATTGATGTGCAATAAAAACAGTCGGAGGCAGAACCGATCCTTGTGGGATACCAGCATTTATTGAATGGAAGGAGGAGGTGATTCTGTCAGCAACCGTTAAAAATCAACCACTCCCTTTAAAAGTTGGCAATCCACGTACACAAAGATATAAGTCTGTAAGATGGCAGTTTGTTGACAAGTCGTCGGTGCCAAATCCGGTCAAAGGCCTTGGAAATATCCTATGCAACCGTTTGAGTCTCACCGTAAAGTTCTAACCACCTCCCCCAAATATGCGTCACATACGCTAGGTACGCAGGTGATATCGGAATCTATGTTGACGATCGTTAGTGATATTTAATAAGAATTTTCTTTGTTTACACTAGTGTAATATAATAGTTATATAATGTTAAATATAATATACCGTTCGACCCGTAGTTTCAAATAGAAGTGGCTCTATCTATAAATTAGCATCTACAAATAATGAAATAATTTTGGATAAAAATGTTTTGAACCTAAATATATAATTGAACATTCTCTTGAATTGGTTGATCAATACACTTTTGGTATTATTTGATGAAGAAATTTTTTTCCCAGTATTCCGATTGATGAATGTAAAATTATTATTAATACATTACTAAATTCTTCGAACGTATGTACGAATTTGTCGCAGGATTTATATAAATTATTTAATGTTGTTTTTAAGCAAAACCTTTTTCAAATTAAAAATATTTTTTTTTTTAATGAAAGTATAGCTTAGCAATGGGTTCTAGTATTATCCCGTTATTAGATGATATATTTTTAAATAATTTAGAGAATAAAAAAATTATATAATTCTGCTTTATTATTGAAATAAGTTTATTTTTGGAAGAGACATATTTTTTTAATATGGACTGGTACTGAAAGAATACTTCAAATTTTCCTTAATTTCCCAAATAAATTTCCTAAGAAATAAACTTTACCAAATAAATATGACAAAATTTTACCATAAATTTCTTAAAATATTTATATTATTGAAAATAAATTTGAATTTAACATACGTCGTAAACATAGTTATACATAACACTTATAATCATCCTTTTGCTAAAAAATTTCAGTTTTTCATTCTAAGCTTAGTAGATCAGTTAATGTTCCTCTATACAAAAACAAATTTTAATAAAAAAATACATATTATTGAACAGAGAACAATAACGGTTATAATACTAAATTAATAGATAATATTTTATATTAAGCAAAAAAGTTTATTAAATCTCATGTTTGTCCACAAATAATTGACGTTGGTAAACAGTGAAGAAAAACATTATTTTTAAATAATAATAGATAAATAATTTAACTATAATAATTCCAAATACTATCTAACCAGCTTTTTATACAAACAATATTTTTTTAATAACAAGGATAAGGACGATAATTTAATTTCATTAAAAGATTTTTAGTCAATATATTTATAGTCAAGTATATATCTTGATGAGGAAAACTTTGCGTTCGAAACGTGATAATATTTATATATTTAAAAAAGTGTTGCAAACAAAGTTATTCTTTAAAATAAATCATGTCTGTGAATTAATTTGCAACGATTGTAAATTTTTTACACGTGAAATACTTCAATTTTAATACTAGTGTTAATGCACCTAAAGCGTTTAGGTAATAATTTTTTTTTTGATTTTCCTAACCGTGTTTTGGAAACAAATCATTATTTAAAATCAAATTTGAAATTTTGGAAATTAAGAAAGTGTTCGTAATCAATTAAATATTATTAATAATCAATATTTTTTAAATAGTTCTCCCTTAAATTCATTTTTACATTAATATATATATTTTGAATATTATTAATATTAATTTTAATAATAATATTATTATTTTATTTTTTATGCCTTGTCGTTTTCATGATTTTATTTATATTAATAATGAAAATAAATATTTTTTGAATGTCCAATATAAATTCATTGTTATCGTTTTTTTTCAATTATTATAATAATTTTAAATGATTACTTTATTAATTTAGGTTTGTGTTCGTAATTTATCTATAATTACATTATTTTTTTGTGTACTGTGTATCCCTTGAGGTGATTTTTGACAAAAACGGCGCTATACAAATCATACAATTTCTATAAGCTTCGCTTCCGAAACATTTCGATATTTATATACTAAACAGTGGTTTAAACAAATAATTTCTTATTTATAAACGAATTTAAAAATCTACTTAGTATTTAACTCTTCATAAATAAACATTGATAAATACTCGTACATGTTTCGAAAGCGATGCTTTCATCGTCAGGAAAATATGGTTACTAAAAAATAATTTCTAGTAAAGACAAATGATAAAAATAAGATCAAAATAATGTTATTGTTTTTGCTAGTGAGCCGTCAGATCTGGTAAGAGGTGGTAGATTATATTTGCATAAATTTCGACCAATGGAATCCTCTAAAACTATGTGAATCCGAACATATTCATGCAACAGAACACACCGTAGAAGAATGTCCCCTTCATATTCTTCTATTTGGCATATCTGTGCTGATTCAAGTGACTCCCGATACCGCCGATTAGCTATACAACCTCAGCACCCCACTGTAATCTCTACCAACTCTCCTCCACAATATGAAGAAAAAGACTTGATGAAATTTAAAATTAAGGAATATAGTGTAAAATTCATTATCGTTTTGGAACGTAAATTATATACCCTCTACCACTTCAAAGAAAGTTATTGTTTTTAGCCATCGACTAGTCTCGTATTCGTCATGAAAGTGACACGTCCTTGTATGATCATAAAACTTGTTCTATCTTCCTTCTGTTATGGTCATTTTAGAAGGATATAACAAGAATCTTCCTAATATTTCTATTTTTGAAACTGTTAATACATGGTGGAATTCCATTATAGTATATTATAATAAAACAAATTTAAAACTTTTTTCCACTTTAATTTTTATTTGACCGTAACCGGGTTTCAGCTCGTTAGAGCCATCTTCCAGTTAAACCCTTGTAGTCCACCCCTCTTCCCCTCCCCCATATGTTGTGTATAAAAACCATAGATTTAGAATAATTTGTACCAGTCTGAAGATGGCTCTAACGAGCTGAAACCCGGTTACGGTCAAATAAAAATTAAAGTGGAAAAAAGTTTTAAATTTGTTTTATTATAATATACAAGAATCTTCCTCTTTGAATTCAATCAATAATTGAAAATATGTTCTCATCATGGAATCCCGTTCGACTTCAGGTCTTAGTATCGAAGCAAATTAGAGTAAGATATTGGACCTAACAATCTTCATTCCGATGGATCAATAACGAAATAGAATTCCAAAATCGTTGATGTTTCCTTATTTCTAATTAGTGTCTTGTTTTATTATTGATTTAATTCTACTACTTTCTTATTTTTTGTTATTTATGTTATTACTCGTATAAATTATATATTTTCTCTCTCTATGGAGTATGTAGGCATGCATTACCCTCCCAACATTCAGAAATAATATAAATAAGTAAAATAAGTATAACATAATACAAACGTTAAAAAAAATTGTATTCGAGTGTCAAGCGGGAATATTTCTAAATGAATATCTAATCTGACGGATTTTTTAATCAACATGATGATAGTATGTTGTCTACCCTCGAGGGGAACCCTCGAAGAAAAATATTGTCTTAGTGTAAGGTAAGTGTTTTTTCTCATTTACGTGGGCTAAATTAGGTAGCGTGGGTTGAAGTGGTAACATTAGAAAGTTCAAATAATATGTTGTAGTGTTACCGCCAATAGCATTTTTTGACGAAAAATGAAGGCGCTGTGTTCATTTAAGAGGTTTTAAATAGCAACACACATTTGTTTACCGGCATGTTGTCTATTTCTTCTTAAGCATTAGTATTAATTTACAGTAAAATAATACAAATTCCTTCACTAATTGTATTAACAATCTCCGACCGAGTTCATTTACCCAAGACAAAGAAATTCAGACAAATACAATCTCTTGCAAAACAATATTATATTCAGAATTGTAATGTGATTTCAAAATTGCTCTCAAATTTAAAACGAGTCATTATTTACTAATTACCAATGATAATGCTTTCGCAAAACGCCGAAAACAGTTGTTATAATAGTAATAAACACGTACATTACCACTATGCTAAACAAAAACAAAACAATTTTGTTAATCTCTGTATTTTATCTTATTGTAAAAACCGACATATTATATGTACATATGTATATATATACCGTATCGGTATGTACAAGAAAACATTATATATATATGTGTATGTGAATGCGACTTGTGATCATCCCGTGCTATTTCAGTTCCGTGAACAATTACTGTTATTACCCTTGATTCGATATTGAATATTCCGTCTAAGACCGCTAATCGAATCATCATTTAGTTTGTAGATTTCTAAAAGGGCGGGAAGCCTCGTGTTTCGCGAACCCCCATAAGACGAACAAATCGCCAATTACAAGGATCCCCAAGTTAGATCATGATATCATGATCCTAAATTATAAACTGACACAATTAAAATAAGTATCTCGTTCAGGAAAATACATATAAATGTGTACACACATGTGCTGGTATAAATAATTTCAGATGAATACAGCGTGGGTCACCGGGGTTGTTTTTTTTAATATTCATAATCCCGAATCATATTGTAGGTGCTAAACATATTGGAGTAAGTCTTCTATTTGTATAAAAAAACACTATTAGGGTTCATTGGAAGAAATTTAGACGTACAAATGGCGAAACACGGTGATTCTTACTTTAGTGTAAGACTAAGATCCTGAATTACATACTTACAATATTGTAATAACATTAAAATTCAATTAAAATAACACTGCTGTAGATTGTTAGAAAAATTTTATTCAAACTGATAAAATCGTGGGTTACGGGGATTCTTAATTTAGCCAAGATAATGATCCTGAATTATACACCAAGAAAATTAAAATTATCTACTCGTACAGAAACAAAATCCCTCTTTCCCGGATTTTGTTAGAAATTCTAACCAGACATATGCCCGGTTTATTACGATGTACCAAAAATATGCATAAAAAAGCTAAGCAAACATAATTTGTAGAATAAATAAGAAGTATTTTATTTACACCACTGTTTAATATATAAATATCGAAACGTTTCGGAAAATTGTTTAAAAAAACTTAAATCAAAAGTGTTTGAAAGCTTTTGTATTTTAAAATATTAACCTAGTTGGTGGGTATCGCGTTGCATATATTACGTGAGAGTTGTTGCCACTGGGTACTGGGAGGGATTGGGAAATACTGAACGTTTACTGCTTATTTACAAGGGACAATTAAATAGTGTAACTTTCTTGGGCAAGCTCCATGGAAGACCGGTAAGCTATTTGACTCTGAACCCAAGGGACATAGGTTTTAAACCCAGCGTGAGAAAATGTATTGATTATTGGAAGAATATAATTGTGTAGGATATTTTTCAAGCGTAAAGTGATTTAGGGCCGGTTTTATAACCATCCGTTTGTAACGTTTGATATCATTTTTAACTAATATTCGGTTTACCGCCCGATTTTTCCATTTTATAAAAGTTCATCGGATTACCAGTCGTTTGACAGTTGTCAGTTGTTGCCCTTCGATCAATTATTTGAAACCATGTAGTATTTTCATTAGAAACACAATATATAATTTGCAGATTTGAAATGAATTCTTTATCGAACAGTGAAAGTGATGACAAGCGAATGGAAATTATTCAAGATAGAAAAAAAAAACGGACGGATAACGGCCCGTTAATGAAACAGTTCGTTACGTAATATAAATTTGGTAGTTCGTTTATAAAACTGGCTATTAGTACAGTGAAAAGCTTTAAAATAGTATTCCAAAAACAAATTCAACACAACTAAACTTAAATTAGTTCAGTTGATAGAGCGGTGGTCCCAGTAAGACAGAGGTCCGGGGTTTGATTCCCAGATGCGACTGATAATTTTTATTTTTTATTTCGTTTTTAATTTAGGAGTTGTTAATATTATCTTCAGATTAAAAATGTATTGTTTTATAATACAAGTATTAACCTCACTAGGACTAAGCCTGTTTCGAGGTAAACAATTTTATAAATGAATAAAAATAACACAAAAATAAACAACGATCATCATCGTCAATAATTATCTCAACATAAAAATGTACAAGTGACCTAATTATTATGTAATATTAAGTTTTTTTTTTTAATTCTTAGTTTTTCATGTTTTATAATAAATTGAGAAACTTTGGGAATACTTGTCCAGTTTTTACTAGAAAGCCATTTTTGTAGAAATCATATTATTTTCCTGTGGCAAAAACTAAAAATGTTGTTTTTATATTTGTTTGTAGCATTGTTTATACACCTACATACCGTTTAAATCTTAGATTTTGATATCAATATTCTCATACTACCAAGTACGGCTAGGTGCGTTTGTTTTAATGCGCCATTACTTATTCTACTTCCGACGGCATTTTCAAACTTTGGTGAAGCCAGTGACAGGCGAACGATTTATATAAATTCTATGGATTCTATTAATAATAGATAATAAGTCATCATTTTCAGTGTTACAACACTTCTAGGGTCCACGCCTCCTCTACAAAACGTTTCTACTTCTGCGGTGTCCTGTTGTCTCCCTCCAGTTACACAAGAGTACGATGTTCCTCGATACCGTCCGTACATCTAAGGTAAGGTCTCTCATCGTGATGTCTGGTCTAGCAGACTTATTACAAAGACGGTCTTTAGTTATTTGATAATTTTCAGGAATACTGTATGATCTGCCAAATAGACCCGTCAAAGTTAATACAACTCTGTTATTGACGATTCTTCAAACAATTAAGAAGCTCTCTTAAATGTATTGATTATCAATTGTGTATTTTATACAAAACTTGAAAAAGTATTTTTTTTTAAAAAGGTATTTCAAGTAAGAAAAACCTGTTATCCTATCAACTCATTTCCGAGAGCAAAAGAAAAATGTAAAATCATATCTTGATGTTGTTGTCTTTTTTGATTGATTGAATTTGATCGCAAGCTATGTTCTTCTTTAACCAATAAAACCCTTACAAAAAAGCTCTTATTCCGACACGAGCCAAGTGTGAAATAATTTTATACTCTTTTATGTAAATAAATTGATAATTTATTATTTATCTCTAGATCAAGGAATTTTTCTGCAAAGATTGGACAGCTGCTTCACATTGTTTAATGTTGCCATTTATCTGAATTAAAATATCTTTATTAGGCTAAAAAAAAAATCAGTGTGAGATATTTCATTCTCAACATGTAGAAAGATGCATTAAAATCCGAAAGTTCCTTCTTGCTCTTTATTACACTTTTTTAATGTATGCAACACATAAGTATTGAAGAATAAAGGGAGGGGCTCCAATCTTGTAAGCATTTTGTTTGTTGAAAGCTTAAACTTTAAAGGTTAAATGATCATTTTCGTACCTATTCATATATGTATAGTGAACCTAATGTTTTGTTTCATATACTTGTTTACCCGTAGTACCTACACCATGGACAGAAAAATATATTCGATACATAAATAAAAATAAACTTATTTTTGAACAATTTATAACCAAAACTACTAATGCTTCTAAATATTTGCGATATACCTGGAAAAAGCATCAATTGATAGAATGTAACGCTTATACTTATAGTTGAAAACAAACTATTTTATAAATCTTCATATAAAGTCTAAAATTATCAAGACAAATCCATTCTTTCTAAAATGCTATACATTCTACCCGTCGTATTTAATTTAAGGGGGAGTGTCGTAATTACAAGCAAAGTCACGTGCAATAATATGAAATCCCCCTATATTTACAGAGTCATTAAACTTTAATCACCTAGCTTAACTACGAGATCAACTTAACCTTGCCTTAAGTAACACAACATTAACCCAGACGCCACCTATCCTGACCTGATATACATTAACTTTTGCTTCTGGTAGGTACCAGCGCAGCGCCAAGGCATAAACTTTTGCTCACGTTAATACTAAATTGAATACAAGATTTCCTCATTAAATTCTGCGTAGTTAATTAATTTATACACATAACCGGAAGATCGCGTGTCTTTTCTAGTACACGGTGCAAAATTGTGGTTTATCGTCTATGTATAATTATGTGATAACGATATTACCAAACAACGGCAGGACAACGATATCATAAAACAACAAAACTATAAGATAACAAGACACTGAAACAACAAACAATAACACACCAAAAATATAAAACTGTAAATAACAACACACCAAAACAACAAACAATAATACACCAAAACAACAGAACCATAATACACTAATACAGCAAACAATAACACACCAAAACGGTAAAATAGCAAGACACCAAGACAACAACCAATAACACATCAAAACAACAAAACCGTAGTACACTAATACAACAAACAATAACACACCAAAACTGTAAAATAACAAGACACTAAAACAGCAAACAATATCACACCAAAACTGTAAAATAACAAGACACTAAAACAACAAACAATAACACATCAAAACAACAAAACTGTAATACACTAAAACAACAAAATATAACACATAGAAACAACAAAATGAACAAAACGCATTAAGGTACTTGAGCAAAACAAGAAGGCAGTAAGTTACCGATGTAACAAAATAATACAAAATACAAAAAAAAAACAAAACAACAAAACAACAAAACAACAAAACAACAAAACAACAAAACAACAAAACAACAAAACAACAAAACAATAAAACAACAAAACAACAAAACAACAAAACAACAAAACAACAAAACAACAAAACAACAAAACAACAAAACAACAAAACAACAAAACAACAAAACAACAAAACAACAAAACAACAAAACAACGAAACATGAACAGACTAACGAAACAATCAAACAAGGTAACAATTAAATATAAGATCAATGCAACAAGAATATGATACAACAAGAGAAGACAACTGCACGTCAGTAAGATAACTAGACAACGCGATAGCAAAGACATAAATATTTTAAAAATTATAAGTTAAATGTGAATGGTTCCCATTATCTGTGGTGCTAATCGACACGTTGCCGTGCGAGTGGGTAGAAAGGAAATGGGGCGATAACCCGCGCCTGGCAAATGGAAAAAAAACCCGAATGTCTTACTATTTATAGGCAGTGTCGAAAATAATTTGGTTAGTAAAGCGCCATGGTGTCAGAATCGACCATAATACCGCAGGCATTAAACGAGTAGTTTCATCTATGTTAAACTATTTTGTAGCGCTAATACCGATGAAAAAAGGAGCACATCGATACATTTTCAGTGGTAATTAACAGTAAGATACAACAAAACAAAAAACACGCACGCGTTATTGACGTATAGTTCCCAAATAATAATTAAAAAAAATATATATATTTATATATGTATATATATATATTTATGTATATATACATATCAGCAATTAGAAAAGAGTACTAATTCGTGATTTTATGATTTTGATATAAAGTTTTATTGAATTTACTCGTATATTAAATCGTTCAAAATTAGTTTTTTTTTATTTAAATTTGGAGTGTTTTATTACGAAAATCGAAAAACAAATCGGATTTGAATAAAAGTAGTTCAAAGAAAATAAGAACGAAACATTTATGTTATCATCGGCTATCAACGCAAAATATTCCCAAAATATTTACAAGTATTTTAACATTGGGCATTCTATTAGTTATCCATAAATAAACAATATTTTAAAACCTACACCTAATACTGCAGATTGTGATGAAAGATGTGTAAGGTATTATGCAGATATGTATAAACAGTTCTAAAGTCGTCCGAAGATCTGCTCAGAGGCCATCTCTTAGAAATAGCAGTCCCAATAAATCAGTCCCGCGAAGCACCCACACTAGAAAACGGTCGCTTGATTCATTTAATGATAAAATTAAAGATTTCCAGCGAGGAGGCAGAGGCTGGGCCATAAATCCTCGTAATGTTCGAGACGCTTTGTAAAAATCTACACAAACGGATGATACCCGAAGGTGGGAGCAGCCACGAAGGATTTGAGTTATTCCAAGAAACGCCGGGAATACATCCACTGCATGGCTAGCGGCTTACTCTATTTAATATTCCAATATCAGAGGCATTCATTTCCCACGAATTTAATGTTAAAACAATTTGTGTTCTGTTGTGATTTTGAATCTGTAATTAACTCTCTTGATCTCTTACCATCCTACAATATACAATTTTTCATTTCGATTTAAAACACTATTGTACTTTTTAATCTACTGATTTGGTGACAACCATTCACGAGGCATTAATCTTTATCCCTTTATGGGGCGGAAATATTGAAATTCTGTGCCAGGGAGAATCATACGTAGGAAGGAAGTAACACATCAGCTAGCCACTTGTTCCATCAGAAATTCGGCGTAACACCTCCTGAGCACATTCCTTTTAATAACCGGTAAAATAAGTCCCGCATTTCCATCAATGGATTGCCCATTTTCGCACAAAACCACTGAGCAAATAATACATAGAGATGCCCTAGCACGCGAGGGGAAGAAACCAAAATTATATGGGCGATCTTAGGCTTGTCACTGTTATATGATTTGCAAATAAATGCATCCCGACAGTCGCCGGGCATATCGCATTGCATTGCTAAAAATTAGTATTTTCTCTTCGAAAAGCATATCTGCTAATGTTCAGCTAGCCCTTTTAGCAATTGTGCGGAATTCATGGAAAATCTCTTCTATTCCCATAGCTATGGATCAGATTCCAAACTCACCCAAACGGCCAATAAGTAAAACGGTTAATAAGAAAATGGTGCGGCTTGTTTAAAAACCCGAATATTTTATTTTGTAGTATTTGGTTTGACCCTTTTTACCAATGTTTTAAATTTGCTACAAAATCTACTAAAAGCTACTTGGACGGCTTAAATTTCGTACCATTATAACTGTTAATGTAATATAAATGAATAAGTAAATTATATTTAAAAAAATGCTTATCTGTGGAATGTAATGCGATAGTTTTGATTATTCTCTTTACAACGTTTGAATGCGCAGGAAACTATAATTTTTATTTTATTTTTTTAAATCTTTGTTTGATCGCTCGCCGCCTGTCAATACACGAATGATGGCGTCATGTATTCGAAAAATGCGTGAACCAGCCTGGTGCCAAAATTAGGTTTTCAAGTGGGTGCCTCCAGTCGTCGAAATGGTGGGCAAATTTGGTTATTACGGAACTTCTATTCATTAGGAAGTCGTCGCACAAAACCGACCTTTTTCCGAAATTCAGTGACTTTAGTTCACACGTATTGAGAACAGCTCTGCACAATATTTTATTATCAAATTCTACGTGGAGTAGATATACCACCTGATCAGTAGCCAGACTCATTACTGACATCATTACACCCCCATTCAAATAACAATATTGGAGACAGAAGCGTTTCGAGTAGAATGTCAGCTTTTATTGAATATAAATAAGAAGTTTCACCATCAGAAACCGGATAAATCGACCTTTCCCTCGAAGTCGCTGGTTTGTTCAGGTGTCTAGACCAGAATTAACTACTAAACCCAACAGTAGGGAGTCAAGAGTTGTGTTCTGTTTAACTGCGGAATTTATGCATTACGACCGGTTTCTGAGAAACTCATCAGTTTATTGACTTCAGTGGAGCCCCCATGCTTGAGCTGGCTATCCAAGGTTTCACGTGAAAGGTCATTAGAAGTTTTTTCAGTTGGAAATATCTTGTTTTTTTTTGAAAACGAATATTTTTTCATAATACCTTAAGTTAATAACTATTAATTATTGTGCATCCTAAAATTGCCCTGTTAAATTTTCCGAAATGGTTAATATATTAGCCATCGGAAACTTGAGCCCTCGTAAATTATTCAGAATTAATGGTGAAACTTCATTCCTTCGAAGCGAGTTGCCCTTAACACGAAATGGAGACCAAACTTTATATCCATATCAATTATTATTTACGTTTAAGTTAGATGATCTGAAACTACCTGCGGCCTTGCTGATCCTCTGACTCTCGGCACCAGTTGAAGATAGCTTATATATATCTTAAGAGATATGTATGAGTGTATCTTCCGAATTGCTAATCAAATACTCTCTATTAGCGGACATTCGAGTGAATTGGACTTAACAATTAATATAGAATAACATAGGTAACATATGGAAATTTCCATCGATTTTTGAGAAGTTCGTACAGATGCATGAATAGTTAATGTTTTTTACTCAATGTTCTGGCTTATTCACGTGTTTCTTCAAGTATAGCCAATACAACTACAGTAAAGTAAACAATCGGTTTTACGTATGAAAAAAAAAGAAAATTTGTCTTAATGTTGTTTCTTATTTTTGTGTCGCTAACTTACCACATTAACCAATCTAATATTCGTTTGATGCATGTTTTAATACAACAAAATACCGTGCAATCTTTCACAAGAGAACACCTCCCTTTGTTTTGCGTAGAATAACATTGAACCACTGTGACACTATCAGTTTTTCTAATCTCTCAGCGGAGACTCGTTTTTCTTTTCGCTTTGTTTCAGCAATTCTAGGTCTTAGGGCGACACTCGCTGCAATTATAATTTCCCACAGGACAATTTAATTATCTAAATTTGATGTAGGGACTTGCCTTTGTCCTAGAGACAAGTCCTTGCTAAATTTATGCATGTTTTTCCACTTTAGTTTTCGTGGGCCATAACAGGTAGAACGGTTTTTATTCCTCTCACGCTTACTCAGGCGCTCGGGGACCTGGGATACCCAAATTGTCTGCTCCGAGAAAAATACCCCAGGAATTAAGAATACTTGTGCTAACCTCAAGCCTTGTATTTGACATAGTAGATACCTACTTTGGCGGATGAAAAAAAAAGCTTTTATTATTCCATTCGGAGAAAATTACATAAAATTTTAAAACGTTAAATGGTAATGGCGTGATAGAGAGATTTTCAAAAATACCTCCTCTCCTAGAAATAAATAATGTCTAGAAAGAAAATTTGAAATTTTTGCTTGTAATACGTGGGAGATTCAAATCAATTTATTTTTTTATAAAATGGATACGATATCAGATAACTTTAATAAATTTTAATGAAATCCGTAGTATTAGAATAAAGCAAAATCAGCTTCTACGTAGAACGTTTGTTTTGTTAACCTAGTCAAAAAGATTCATAAAAGCAAACCTCAGCGGCAGTCTTGAATCAAAATATTTTCCACGTTAAAGAAATCCCATTGTTCGCTGTTTACATTTATGAAGTGGAGGGCTCTTTTACACAAAGTACTATAAACAAAAAGGTTGCACTGAAGAAATTCCGCCAGTGAAGCGGGTGAAAAAATGAAGTTACACAAAAACGTTAATTTTTCACAGAATGTTGCGTTGGTCAAAATGGGATTGTATTTACATTACGTTAATTACACAAATTGCATTAAATAAATTTTAAAGCATGTTTAGTCAATTTTTTCCCTGGGATTTGGCTTCCGTTGCACAATTGACTACATGTATAACTTGTTGTAGGTTACGGGTTCGATTTTGTTCACAGCGTGTTGTTTTGAGCCAACTATTGGGTGCATTTATATTAAATTCTATGTTTAATTCATTAAGAGACCCGATTTGGTGTTTTTGTGGGCATAATAAAAAAATGGTTTTCTGCTTTGTTTCCTCTTCGTACAGAGAGTTTTTAAACAAATAATGAATTTAAATACATCTCAGCAAATTACTTGCAAGTCTTATAAAACAAAATATCTGTGTTGTGGATTAAGATTTAACGAGTTTTTCTAGAAGATTTCTCGAAATCTCAAGGTTTTCTATTTTTGTGAAAATATCCATAAGATTTATCTTGTCGCTGACTAAATAATATTATGAAATCCGAAAGAATAAGTTTGACGGAGAATTTTTCTGTCGACTCGGAGTAAATGCCCTACACGTGTATTTTAGTGAATTTATCCGAGTTTTAGAAAAAGGAAACTACGAAGGTTCGTATTGCACCCATAACTATTAACCCTTCGCAAAAAGTGTGAGGCCGCGTGTGTTTTATTGGCTATCTTTGTCATAAAAAGTCACAAGTTGAAAACCGACTATTTTATACCCGAAATAAATAAATCTGCTGCAAATGGTTCATAAGTAAGTAGAAACATTATTGGAGTTTTATTGGCCGATCCCCCAATTCGTACAAATCTATTTTGTGTCATTAATATTCTATCGGTCTCTACGGGAAAACAATAAACAAAATAAAAGGGACATTACCCTCCGATTGAAAGTTTATGTGCTTCTGGATTATTATCTCCCTTTTCTTGAGGTTGAAATTACATTGCGAACAAAACATAAGGCTAATAAAGGCCTTTATTTTTGTCAGGAAAGTTAATTCGATTCACTATTGTACATTTTTAGGCGCTTATTGCCTGTAAGTGATTTTTATTTTTCTTTCTATTGCCTGGCTACGGTTATTGGCCTATAAACAGCCTTTTATATCTGAATACACAGGTTTTTCTGTAAATGCTACAGATCACTTTCCACGAGTATTTCATACTTATTTAATACGCATAGAATAACGTTATTATTTTCGTTTTTAGTTTATTATATTTTAATAACCACTGTGCATGCGTTATTTATGTTTGCAATACAATTGACTTATTAATTGAGCGGTTTTGAAATATTGTGAAAATACGTTACTTTTATTAAAGCGAGTCGAATAAATGATTTATTTTTACTTCCATGCAATATCTTATTTTATACATCAGTGAAGAGGATCGATATGATATACCTACACATTGCTGATTAAATTTTACATCAATATATAAGTAGAACAAAACAAAATATTTATTCGACATATGTTAAAATAATAGTATTTTTTTAATTTTCCCGCACGCAGAACTAACCTTTGGATACATTCCACAACTCCCCGTATATGTGCGCAATATAACACACAGTTTAATAATATCGACATTCTTAACAATAACCCTCAGAAATATTGAACCGAACTCTTGCGTACCATCACAAATTAATGCATGAGTATAGAATGTATTGAGAGCATCTCCTCTCCCTATCCTATATTCCTCTTCCTCTCCCCTTCACCTTCTTGTTAATATAATCAAATACCATAGAAATAGATAATACGCCCAACTTCTAACATTTTTTATACATTAAGATGGTAACATTCTACACTAGTGCCTCTAGTGGCTCGGGATGTACGAATTGGTTTTTTATACACTTTAATAGATTTTCTCTGAAATATATTCTAAATAAATTATGGAAATCTGAAATTCAGTGAATAAATATGAGGTAACCCACTGCTTTACTTTGCTGATGATTTTACTGCTTTTTACTCATAAAAGTTTTTTTTAAAGGCTATTATGTTTGTAGTAACAGTTATAAGACTCGCCGCTCGCGTTTCGTCTGGTTATTTATAAAAGGAATAAAACATTTATTTAATAAATTGTCAGATATTTTCATACATTTCTTATTTTTAGACTTCTTATGGCTTAACATTCACTGTTCAAATAATTCATTTTAATTTATATATGCTGTAATGTGAACATTTAAATATTTATACTTATTGGCTAAGTGGGTGGGTTAGAAAGGCGGATCGGTACCGAGAAGTCGCCCTCAATCTCAAAAGGGAAGAAAGAACGTGATCGTCTTCCATTCAGTTAGAAGGCGATTCCGGGTTAAGCTCAGTCAAGTTGACATCAAGTCTTTTGTCCCGATGCAACGAACGAATTTTGTGTTCAATCACCTTAAACACATTCAAGATAAAGTACATGTAAAACACCTTTAAAGAGCGTACGTTTGAACGTATTTGTGCACATCGATAGTGGTTAAAATAGATTCAAAATTGTTTGGAACATCCGCCGGCAGTTCCAAGACACAGTACACCACTACACAAGCAAGAAACTCTTTAATGTAATTCAACCGTATGTTTGTACTTTAAACGTATACTAGATTTATTATTATCTTTTGACTTAAAAATAATAATATTCTTTGTATCCTGAAGAGAGAAGGTTCGCCTTTGAAACATGTTGATATTTATATATTTAATAGTGGTTTATACAAAACATTTCTGATTCATTTCATAAGAACAAGTATTTTTACTAAGCGTTACATTTAGTGTTTTAAAATTAACTAGGCTTCCTGGCTGTCAATTTAAGAAAAAAAATTGATTATGCTTAAATAAATTTCTACTTAGTGCATGCGTAATATATGTATATATGTTAGTAAGAATTTAATTAATATTACTTGATCATACAGCGTTGTAATATATTAAGATTGGTATAGGATAATAGGTCTCAATGGAAGAATATCTCAGTATTACTAAGGCTAGAAGCAGGGGTGGGTAACAAAGAGTTATTTTTAATGTAAATATTGTAGAAGAGTTCCAACTGCTCCCGACTGTTCCGAGTCAATGGGTCTATAGTATCCTTAATTCGGAAATGTTGAGAGGCTAAACAGAGTGGGTAAGTGAAGGAAATGAAGAATTTGAAGGTTTTGAAGTATCCGGCATATCAGATCTGGGGCCTGATTCTAGTACTTTTTGAGAATAAGGCATTGTGTTAATGACTTTTTGCTTACCTCGGGTCCGGTTCTCTCGAATGAGAGCTGTCAATCAGCGAATTGCATTATTTAAAAATATCGATATTTGCATAGTTTTAATAAAGCATAGTATAAACATTATTATCGAGTCTTTTGTCGCATAATAATGCTATTAAATGAACCGACTGAACGAATTTGCTATGGGAAGAATCTATGCTAAAATCCCGAAATGTTAGATAAAAGATATTTAAATTTAAAGGATATAATAACTACAACTAAAAAGTAAGTAACAATATATTTAAAGATCTTATTTCTTTTTATATTATCTATTATAATATAAAACGAAATATTATTTATAAATTTCCGTAATGGATGTAAATAAATAAATTTATTATATAATGTAATTCACTAATTACATTATGTAATAAATTTAATGATTTACATCCATTACAGGCTTTTACAAGGAAATTTATAAATAATATTTCGTTTTATATTATAATAGATAATATAAAAAGAAATAAGATAATTTGACACTTTTATTCAGAATTAAATAGTTTCAAATAACCTAGCTCTATTTGACAAAAAACCATACTAATGCATGCTTATACTGTAAATTGACCTACCAAATATATCAACAACATCATAGTATTTGTTCTCCAGATGTTGAATTCATCGCATAGGAGTATAATATTGCGACGCCGTAGTTGAATGAAATGGTAGGTACTGTCTTGTAACTGTCCTGCCAGGTGCATGAAAAGCAATAAAATATAGCAGTTCAGGAGTATAAATCATTGGATAATAAACAAATATGTTAAATCGCAAATAACTCCCCGTTCAGATTTTTTTTCTCAATAAATTACAAGCACTAAGTGTAGTAAGTGTAATACTGTGATAATTAAATTACAAACTCCTCTTAAAATGTATTTTCGCCGACATGCACGTAAAACATTTAATAATACTGTGATAATTAAATTACAAACTCCTCTTAAAATGTATTGTCGCCGACATGCACGTAAAACATTTAATAATACTGTGATAATTAAATTACAAACTCCTCTTAAAATGTCTTGTCGCCGACATGCACGTAAAACATTTAATAATACTGTGATAATTAAATTACAAACTCCTCTTAAAATGTATTGTCGCCGACATGCACGTAAAACATTTAATAATACTGTGATAATTAAATTACAAACTCCTCTTAAAATATATTGTCGCCGACATGCACGTAAAACATTTAATAATACTGTGATAATTAAATATAAACTCCTCTTAAAATGTATTGTTACCGACATGCACGTAAAACATTTAATAATACTGAGATAATTAAATTTTGTGACCGACATGTAATCGAAGTCGCAGTTAAGCATAATGTCTTTAACTTTAAGGATAAGGACATTTATCTTATCCTTAAAGTGATATGAAAGCCCATATAGAGCGTATATAATATAATAAATAAATAAAACCGGAATCCGGCTTCTCGCCACTATTGCGGCAGAAGCCTTTTTCAGAAATCTGAACATATCTACTATTCTGTAATAGCAATATGTTTTGTATTGATTTAAAGAGTGTAAATATTTTTTTGGTTTGTTTAAGATATATTATGTTTATATTAGAATACATGTGACCAATTTACGTATGTTCTATTTTAAAATTAATAAATTAATTTCATAGTGAGTGGTCATACTTCACATAATATCTATGAACAATTAACGTAATATTGGTAGATACATAGGTGAGGTACTGAACGACGAACTGAATTACATTGGTCTGATGTTTGATTTATAAGAAAATTTTACAATGCGGTAACTTAAATTGATTAAATTTCCTATGCTGAAATGAGGGATGATTCTACTAGGGTAAAAAGGACAATGAAAAGTCTACAATTGAATGTGAGTAGGATTAGATAAATCTTGGGAAATAATAAATACACAAGTTTTTTGAAGTGTATCTATGTAGCTTGCTTTTAACATCTGGCATGCACGCGGAAGCAAGAGGCCGGTTTGAATGTCATTAAAATGTTTCCTAAAATTATTCTTAATTCTAAATCCCCCGGTTATATACAAGCATATATGTATAACCATCTGGATTTTTCGTGAAAGACTGTTACCACGTTTTCTAAAAGGGATTTTTTATTATCGTTTTATGTGAGTGCCGCGCAAAACTCCCAGCTGCTTCTAACCGTTTGGAGCCAGCGAGACTATGACATCCCTAATTGGAGTATGTGCTGAAGGTACTGTGGAGAAGCATATGGGAAAGAGGAAAGTGAAAACGTGCCTGGCTGTCAGATCTCGTCACCAAACACGGCTAAATCCATTTCAATCAACGTTTCTATTTTGAATGGTGGTAGTATTTGCCACCACAGTACTCAAATAAATTGTACGTATGCACGCGGGGATTTGAACACGCGACCCCTGGATTTGTAGACAAGGATCGTAATCACTCAACTACGGAGGCTGGGAGTAAAGTTATTCATAAACAACATTATATTTAAAACCTTAAAGCCAGTTTCCCACCCTCACCTTCGGTGCGACCGCACAATCAACATCCCATTCTTCATATGCTTGCCATGTTGGAAATTTACTTAATACACATGCAGAGATTATCCGAATGCTTAAAAATGAAACAATAAACTCATATACTTTATTTTGTGTTTATCTATGCATTTTATAATATTAAGAGGAAGCACGTAAGGCCCCGTGATGCATTCGAATGAATTTCCGGGCAATAAAGCAAAACACTCAACTGAATGAAGAGTTATTTTATTTTAACATTTCCATTATGCATTATTCACTTGAACGTTTTCAATTTATTCCGTTTTATTTTCATCAACATAATACTAATAGCGATACTTGTGCAGTTGGCGCAGTTACAAATTCAGCATTTTGTTTATTTAGCCCCAAAGAGCTTTATAATAATATACTTGACATATCTCCTTAGGATCGGGGTTATTTTACTCATTAATGAATTTAGGCCAGGCTCTTAAATATGGATTTTTTTTTATGTTTCATATTTTCTATCATAGTAGGTTGTTACCATATATGACTATCTGCACATATTAAATACGTAACTATATTAGTAATAGATATGTACATTACCATTAAAATAGCTATTTTTTTTAAGGACCAAAATTCATATATCTTTTAACAGGTTTTGTTCAATGATTCTATATATGGCAGTTATTATAATAAATTCATAAATTTTGTTTTTTTTCGAATGACGTTCTCTTTCAGATGTACGCATTCAATATTTTTTTTTGTATTTAATTCGTAGAACTCCATTTATTTATTTTTTTTATTTTATTTAAATCAAATTTATTAATGTTATTATTAAGTTCTTCAAATATTTTCAGTTTTTATTATTGTAACAGCTGTTTCAGGGTTAAAAAAATTCTTGCAGAACTTAATACTAATTTGATATACATTAAATTAAAAAAAAATAATAATAAAAAAAGCATTCAATAATATTGTCGACAATTTTCACATTTATACGCATTATTTTCATTAACTAATCTATTTTTTTTTTATTTATGACTTTACCTTTTTGACAAAACAGCAATGAAAACACAATAAGTGGGTTCTTTTTTCTACTTAAGGCGAAGTTATCAGTAAAATCACTATTTTGATTAATAAACTACGAATTGGTTTACATTATGAAAACCAAAATATTTTTTCATTATAAAATTATGAATGCATGTAAGAAACAAAAACAAATAGATATATAAAAACCGCTTTTTGCCCTTATAAAAAATATTTCTACCCTCCGTTTGCCAAGCGAATTTTTCGCCTATTATCTTTATTCGTGGTGACATAAGACACACAGCTTGTAGCATTTTGTCTTGTATATTTCTTTTAAGAACTCCACAAAGGACCCACTCCTTATTTCCTAAAATGCAAAAAGGACAATTGTTTAATTTCGCTTGCACTCTTAACTGTAATTTTACTTAATTACTGTAGCTTTACTTAATTATTGTACAAAGTTACAGTAGAATCATTTAACAAAGATTCTTCCTTGTATAGTGTGTACTGTATGGTAGGACTTATGCGGAGTAACAGCGGACTGCGGGCGGGTTATCCAAACTATTTCGAACCACGGTGTGCATAAATACATTTACACGTACTTTCGTTAAAATGATTTGCCTTTAATTTGGTGTAACGTTGAAAAAAAGATTTTAATTAAATGTTTTTCAATTGGTACTTGGTAGGTAGGTAATGCGTAAATACGACACTACTTAAAAAAACAATTCAATATAAGTTGAAAATACCTTGTTAGAAGCAAATGTACACTGACGTAGATAAATTAGTTTTAAAAAACCATTAAAAAATAAATAAACCACAGAATCATCCTGTGTGGATTTTTAAATGATCTCATTAAATTTGGAAAAAACCGTTAATTTCATTACCTTTTATGACACAATTTTGTAATAATTTTTCACAAATAAATGAGAATCCCAATTTTTTATTCCTACCACCGCTTTCTGTAGAAATTGGGCAAAAAAATTTTGTATAGAGCGAACAGCGCCAGTAATATTGTATTATCTTTTTGCTGAGTTGGGTTTTCGGAGTAGATCAAAAACACCAAATCTCAGATCCCGAATCGTTCAAAGCGAGCCATCAAAAGAAATTTGGGTAGAAAAAAAAACTGAAAGGGAGAGTTAGAGATGTATTAGTGGGTTTGCGATGAGCAAGCGCCATTACGCCGACCCGTTTCCGCAACCTGCCTCAAAACCGTGGTACAATTCAATCCCCAGTCCGCCTTTGCACGATGTTAACAGTCGGGCAAGGGTGGGCAAATACAGTTGCCCCGGCCGGCGCACTTTGCAAATTTGCCCTAACCGTTGAGCTTTGCACCCAGCACAACGCCGCAGGACTAGACTGGACTCGCGCTGCTGTCCGGCGGTAATTTTCCTTGAGTAGCAAGCAAGCTGTCTAGTCGAGAAACTTTTAGAAAGGATCTACGGAATATAGATCTATACAATGTGAGTTAATACAATTGTTTAGGCCTATGATAGTTTGAGGAAATTTGCCTGATTTGCAAGTTTACACCACCGTGTTAAATTTATTTAAACAATGTAGTTTTTCTCCCACATCGTGAGTTGTTTTTATGCGATAAATACAATATGATTGTTTTCTGTCTTTAAAAACAAGTGATGAAAACTCTCATTTCATTTTAAAATTTCCTTTTCATATTTCACTTTGAATTATTGGTACATACTAACACATTAATTAGGTTTTGACAATGTATTTAAAGCACAATATATACGAGTATATACTCGTATATATATTTTTTAACTAATTTTATTTTTTTTTTACCAATGAAGAGAACTGACGCAAGGAGAGAGTTTGGTGAAGGAGAACCATGCTAATAACAATATGAATACACAGTTAAACATAATAAACAGGGCTATATAAGTAATTAATATTGAGTACTAGAAATTAGGTAGAATTAATAGATATAAATGTGGGTTACACTTTTAATTTTTAAAAAATATAAGTATTTTAATTACCGTGTTTTTTTTAAACATTTTTGGGATGACTATTAAAATGTTTCATCCATCCATTAATTGATTTTTTTTTTAAACAATATATTTATATCATTTTTAAAATATAGTCAATTGTTAAAATGATGGACATGGTGCTATGGTGTTATGGTGCTAGAATGATTAGATATTGATATTTTTTGAAGTAATGGACTTTAGTTTTTGAATAAGGATTTTAGTTTACCTTTTAATAATAGTGACTCTGTAATTTTTTTACTTCTTCAGGAAGATTATTAAAATATGTTATCCCTTTGTAAATATAATTATCGTGTATTTGTCGTAGCGAAAATAAAGGAATTGAGATTTTGTATTTATGCCTTAGTGACGAAATTAGTTTTGATTGTTTTAAAGTGATCTTTGAATGTTTGTTATATTAAGTCTTTTTTTATTGATATCATCAATTTTTTTTTTAAATTGATGTGATTCTAGATGTTTTTTTTTTCAGTATTACTGTAAAGTCTTTGAATCACTTTTACAGGGCTTACAATTTTTTTACATGCACCTCCCTATACAATAATTCCATACTAAATTATTGAATGAACTAAAGAGCAATAATTTTTTTTTAAATTATATAACTTAATCTAATAAATGTATAAATACATTATCTAACGCGCTTGACAAGTTAACATATATGTCTGTTCCATTTCATATATTGATCTACAATTACTCCAAGATATATAATTAATTAATCGCGTGGTTTAAAATAGTGCATTAGCTATTACAGAAAGAAATTACATTTTTTGTTCCGAATAATTATTTTAATATTGGGGTAAGTTCTAATCTTATTTATTGAGAAAGGAATATAAACGGTTTTTTGGCTTTTATTGATAGCACGATTGTATCGAAGCAGTCTTTTGAGATTTGTATTTAACCTAACGATATCCCAGTGAAGACCCTATTATATGATTATTGTGTCGCCTGCATATGAAATAACACCTTCACTGATGTTATGTCTAAAAATATCATTAACGTATATGATAAACAGTAATGGGCCCAATTCAGTACCGTGTGGTATACCAAAATCACTCATGAGTGATAAACTTTGAGTGTTATTAATTTTTACAATTTGTATTCTTTTGTTTAAGTAACTTCTTAGCCAATTTAATGCTCTGTCATTAAAGTCAAAACATCAATATTTGTATTAGTTTTGTATCAGATATGCTGTGGAAAGCTTTTTGGAGATCAACAAAAATACCTATATATTTCAAAGATTTATCTGAAATATTTTATACATTCTCCTTAAATCCAACTGGTTTTCATGAATTAAGTGATTAACGAGGTAATAAATATTTAAAAAAAAAAATTCAAAGACTTATTCGATAGCAATGAAATTGGACGGTAGTTGATTGCTTCTTCTTGACCGCATCTTCTAAATATTGGTATAATTATAATTTGTTTACATATGGATGGAAATACTCCGCTTTGAAACCTTGCTTTATTTTTTTAAGTTTTCGACAATTGTGATTTTACACATGTCAATGTTGAAGCCGTCGAAACCAAGGGCAGAACCTCCTTTCAAAATTTACTTAAGTGAAAACCGATAATTAGTTATTTTTTTACATACATACCACACATAATAATTATTGTAAACTGTTGGTTTTCCAAATAAAATTAAAAATAAATAAAACATCTAATAATTTGTTCGATTTCCTCTAGTTGGTTAAATAGTTCAATTTTATTTGAATTATTTACTGTAGAATTGTGTTTATTGGGTGTCGGTTGAATTTTGTTAGTGAGTTTTTTTCTTATACTTGTAAAAAAATATAAGAAAATATATAACATATCTTATCATTCTTCGTCGATACATACATTTTTTAAAGAGACAATTTATTTGGAGTTTGATGAATAGTCATTAGCAATAGTTAAATTAATGTCTAGAATGATTATAGTTCTTTTAAAAAAATGTTCTTTAGTGCTTCTATATAGGTAGTTATAATCAAAGAGTGCCCACGATAAATAGCAAAGGCATTAAAATAATTTTTCAGAGTATTTAGTAAATTTACATTATTCACCGTGATTTCGTTTATATTTGTGACAGTGTAAACACTTGACACGAAGATGGAGAATATCCGTAAAAAGTCCGTACCCTTCGTTGTTAATATATTGTATATTTTTGATACATATATTTTTTCCTTATTTATTATAATGCTATAAATTACATGATTATTTTTCTATCACCAGACAGTGTTGTGGCAGTAAGAATGTGCCTATTGTGTTCGAAAATAAATGTAAAAAAATTATGCAAGTAATGCACAACAGACCCAACTGTTCCCAACTGTCTGGTGCCAGTGAGACTATGGCATACCCAATTGGGGTATGTTGTGAGGCTGAAAGTAATGGGGAGAGGAAGGGAAAGAGGAAGACGAATACTGGGAAGTACCTGGCTATTCAGATCTTGTCACCAAACACGGATAAAGATATTTCAAGCAACGTTTTTATTGTGAATAGTCGTATTTCATCAGAGCAATACTGAAAGCATTTACCATTCTGAAACATGCCGCAAATATACTATATGTGACTTTAAATGAATTTACATATTGTGAAACAACAGAAATTACTCAAATAAAATTCACTTGCGTAGCGGAGATTAAAACCCGCGACCTCCAGATTCATAGCTGAGTATCGTAACCACTCAACCACAAACGCAGTCAAAATTTTTGTAATAAACATATGTGCTCGTGGTGCTGACTATATAAGACGGTGTTCTTGAACCCCAATAAGTGCTATAGATAACAATAATTTTCGGACATTAAAAGTAGGTATAGTTTATAAAAAAGGTAATATAATATGAGGGTCAATCCCCCCCTGGCAAGTAGTAAAACTGCCGCACAATGAGCACCTCGCTTACCGTCCAGACTGTAATGAATTCGGTCGGAATCTGAACCAGTGTGAATATTTTTATATCGTGGCGAACCAACGAAACAGTCGCAAGAGCGTTTATATATTTCATACTCGGAGTTTTAACTGGTTCCACATCAATACAAGGCTGATTTAAAATATTTCATTTCTTCATTGAATGAATAACATGATTTGTAGTTCATTTATATGGATTTTTTAAAGAGCTTTTGATAAAATGTTACTTTTCAAGAATCTAAGATGCCCTAAGGATGAAACGGTTGATCCGAAACCGGTAGGCGTATAAAATAAATGTGGTTTAAACAAATAATAATAATAATATTTATTTGAAACACATGTTATTTTACAAAAATATTTAAGAAGGCTTTGACTGTCCAACTAGGAACAAATCCCGTTTTGGGACAGTCAAATTGATAAGTTTAGTTCATATTAATATACATATGCATGAAATAATATAAAAGAATCCATGTGGTAAATTAAAAAAAAAAAAAACAAAATTTGAATGTTTAATTTGATCCAAGATTGGGTTGTTCCGCGAAAAATCAAATAAAACATTTTCATCAGATAATAATAATAACAATTGGACGATTTATATAGCGCCGTTTTTGTGAAAAATCACCTCAAGGGCGCAAGATAGGGTTAATATAAGCGTTAAGCTTTTGAACAAACTAACTTCCTGACAAGCATAACAACATGACAGTTGTGCCTTTTTGCTGATCGAAAATTGTTCAAAACACGAAAGGACCTAAAATCGGTGATTAACGGGGACCTTTCGAACGTAAAAAAAAAACAAATTGGCACTGATTGGCCACTTTGATATGAAACAGCCGAACCCTGGAAATAGCTACGGGCGACTAAATTAAATTTTCAATAGACATGTTTTTATTGTCAGCCGTTCGGGAAGGTACAGGTTTTTCAATAAAAATTAAACATATTTTTATGTAACACCTCTACTTGAACATTTTAAACTTTAAGGCGGAAATCTGAGATAAGTTTCGTAGCAAAGTCATTGTAAAATTTTAACAGATTTATTAATTGATAAACTAAAGTTCTTAAAAACTTAAGACAAGATTTTTGTACATAGCGCAAAGGGTAACAATTATTTTTATAAACAATAATTATTAGCCTGAAACACTCATCCAAATTGAAAAAAAAACCTTTCCGAGCAAAGATAAATGTCGCCGACAGGACTCGAACCTGCACAACAGATTTAACAGATTTTACAAAATGCAACGGCAGCGCTCGCATCGTCATTTATTTCCCCCACAAGCTAGAAAGCTTTGAAGCGTCCATTAAAATATAAAATAAAGGAAACCAACCCTCTTGTTTATTCCATTCGTTCATTAGTAAAAAGATATCTTTCTTTAAAATAAATGACCATTTCAGTTGGTAAAATCGTTTCCTTTTTTTTATTTGTTGGTTAATGCTGAAATTCTGAAAGAAGTATCCCGAAATAAAGTAAAATACTGCCTGATCTTGTTAATTTTTCCATTGATATCCTTTGCGGAACTTTGTTGTCGATATCTCTATTCCAGAAAATGATTTTGCACAAGTATGTGTGTTTAAAACACAAATCAAACGGAATTCGTTGTTTCTGATGGACGGTTGAGTGGGGCTCCCCAAAATGTGCAAATGACAAACGCATTTCTGCCGCTTGAACTAATTAAGCCTATCTGCGATTGATGGACGCTGTCGGCGTGATGTGTTCCGTATCATATTTGACCAGTTTGTTTATAAAATACTGACTATGTTCCTTCACTTGCGTCTGGCTACATTGCTTTCGTATATCCAGTTTATTCCAACATCCGTAGTTACATTATTAACGTTTTGATTATTATTTTCGTTGACAACCTCAAAAGGATTGGAGGGGAAACTTTGTATTTTGCTGCCCTTTCCTATCAAAGGTTGCCTATAATCAAAGCAGTCTGCCTTTTGCAGATTTCATATCAGAATTAGTTAATTATCGACTTTCACTTCGGCTTTACAAGATTTAATACATAATGGCACAAGTAAATTTGTTTTGATGGGAATTTACATTTTTAACTTCAATTTTAATGTTCCTACAGGAGTATTAACCATAAATAGATCATTTCGTATTTTAATAGTGAATGGTATAATATAAACGTACATTTCCTACCCGCCCACTAAACTGTTTAAATGCCTAACGGGTTCTCGCCCGGCCGTGTCCCGCTCTGGTACATTATTTCATTAGATGTCTCATCCATGACGTCATTCAATTCATCGCCTTCCGGCTTCCGTTTCTGGTGACCGTAGGTACGAATTTCCTGCGCAAAGGCTTATTCCGGAAAGAGCTTTATCCACATTTGATGTTCGAAATTCATCGAGCAACAATGCGGCCATAATATTTTAAAGTAAAATTATCGTTATTCGATTTTGAGAATGTTTTCTATGAATGGAATGCATAAGGGAAAGGTCTCGGAATTCAATTTTTTTTGAAAATGTGAAGATTTTTAGTCGAGAACTTAGATCATTGATAATATGAGCAACGTAGATATAACGAATTACGACTGCACTAAAATACATGATATGAGTAATATATTTTGGGCACTTGAGCTATTGCAACGCTAGGACATTGTTTTTCAAAATCCACGTCAGTGGATTTTGAAAAACAATGTCAATGATACAGTTTTGCTTCCTTGCTGAGGTAACTTCTGGATGGCTGATCTCAAGACAATAATCAATAATATGAACAACTCTTTATAATTTGATTATGACCTAGCATGCAACAATCAATTGGCAACAATTAATGGCAGCATTTGGATGAATTCTAGTATTGTGGAATATTAAAAAAACTACCCAATATTATATTAATAAATGTTGTTTTATTCTGTTACTTTGGATTTTATTTTAACTTTTTCGTATTATATGGATATTTTCAAATATGTGTGGGTTTTATTTAATTACGGGATGTTTTAAATCAGACAAAAACGACGAAAAAAAACAAAAAAAATATCTAGTAATTTTTTTAGGCAGGATGTTAAAATGTATTGATTTGAAATTCTAGACAAGACACTGAATATGAAAGAACGTAACATACGTTTTGAATATTGAAATAAATGTAACATTTATTGCCCATTAATATATTTGTTTTAAATCTTTGTTAAATTTGTGTTAAACATTTTAAGAACACTTTCTTAGTAAATTATTGCTTTAAAATTAAATAATCACAAGACCTACGAAATGTTCATGAAATCATCAGAATTGAATAAGCTTTTCGTTTAAAAACATTTTTAACAACGTTTATGCCTTCATTATTTGTTCTTTCGGACATAATAATTAACGAAACGAGTAGCATTTTTATCTTTAGAAAACGCATAAAAATTGTTCATTTCATGAACCAATCCCAATTCAGGATTACCAGTTCGTGTGTTGTTGGTTGCAGGCCGATTTTCTCCCTCCCGGCGAAATTGCTAATGAGATAACTTAACCACGAGCCCGTATCAGACTGACCAAACTCAATCATTCATCCCGGTGTGTTCATTAAACATTTACGTGAGCACCGGTATTTGACTCAGATTCCGAAATAACAACAAGAAAAAAACGGCTGAATACGTTGTTTTCGGTTTGGTGTGATGCATCGTATAAAAACATTAGCGGTTTACTTAAAGTTTCGTAAATATAAATATGGAGCTTATCAAAAAGTCAATTAACCCCTTGTAAATAAAATAAACACCGATAATTTTCTCTATAACGCCTTTCATGTTAGCAATTTTATTCGGATAGAACTTCGCATATTTTTTGATTTTTTTTTAATAATTAAAGACATTTTACAAAAATAATGTGAAAAGTTCCGATAAACAACTTTATTGTAGTTTGTCTAATGAGAGTATGTTATTCAAAATTTTATCCTAAATTTACAGTTAATGTTACAAAATATATATATATAAAATAAAAACATATGTATCAAAATTAAAAGATAAATATTTCTCAAGAATCTTACTCAAAAATATTACTACAAAAATATGAAACAAATAAAAATAAACGAAATTAATAAATCGTGCAATACGAATACGAAGGTGGATGACGACAACGATATTTAACCTCCGAGCGGTCGCGCGGCGTCAAAACAACCGCGCACATTCCTTTACCTCTGTTGCGGGCTTGTCTACCATTTTATTTTTCTGCTCTGTCGGGAAACCTGAGACAAATATATATAAGGAAGTACAATATTCAACCAATCTAACACCTACTCCCGCGCTGTGTGTAGGATTCAAAGTTCAATAGAGTAAAGTGTTCCTACTTGACTATACGCGCCTACCTTAAAACCGTGTTCGAGAAAGGACATCAACTAATAGCGAAACGTCGAGAAGATTCTGGCAAGAAAATGAGGCAATCTAAAACCCACTGCGCATCCTGCACGAGGAATGTCTGCCGTAATCACACTACTCTAATATGCATCGAATGTAATAATGGAGATGATAGCGAATTTTTAAAATATTTTTATTCATTTGTTTGATAATTAAGTACGAATTAAAAAATAAATAAATTAAATTAATAGAACCTGTACACATTTCATACAATATTAACTAAAATATTTCGGCGGTCGATTAGGCTACGTGCAACCTCTTGCATTATAAATGACTGCTGGCTCGCTTAAAGGTTAAAAAAGAAAACCTATCTCACTATTATTGAACACCCCACTAAGCACATCATTACGCAAATATATTTAAAATTAAAATTTTCTGTCAAAAATCATAATTGAACTAAAATCTACAATATTCCATTTAAATTTACCTCTAATCCAGGTAATTTATAGGGAACAAAACCTCAGTACCTCTCTAAAACACCTACATCTAAAATCACGCAGCTAAAAGTAAAACTCCGACATACACTTAAAAATAATTTCTCCCGCCAATCTTTCGAAAAAATTTTACGGAAGTAAAACTTAATCTCCAGAGATCATACTTCCCGGCGCGGCCCGAGTTTTGTCAAGACTTTCATTATAACAAGGGGACGAACTACAAAAGGTTAATTTAAAATAAATACAAACTCTGTGTAGATAAACCTCGCCGACTCGTGGCCGAGGGGCCTTAATGTGGAGGAACCCGCCGCTGGCAGTGGAAGTTTTTTGACCAATTTGAATATTATGCTTTTCACAGAGCTTCCGATAATATTTTATTGTACAAATATTATCTTCATTTTCTGATATTTTTAATAGCATACTATTTTAATGATATAATAAAACACATATAAAACTTATTTCCACTTTTATTTTATTTCACCGTAACCGGTTTCAGCTTGTTAAAGCCATCTTCAGACTGGTACAAATTTATCTTAATCTATGGTTTATATACACAATATTACGGTTTATATATACAATGTGTACGTAAACCGTAGATTAAGATTAATTTATAAATAACCGGTTTCACCTTGTTAAAGCCATCTTCAGACTGGTACAAATTAATATTAATTTATATACACATTGTGTATATAAACCGTAGATTAACATTAATTTGTACCAGTCTGAAGATGGCTTTAACAAAGTGAAACCGGTTACGGTGAAATAAAATAACAGTGGAAATAAGTTTTATATGTGTTTTATTACATAATTATAATGAAATTCCACCATGTATTATCAGTTTAAAAAATAGAAATATTAAAAAGTATACTATTTATTTAATCACTCTACTCGTATCAGCTGAAATCTTACCCATTTCCAAACAAATATTTATCTTAAACAGAAGGTTTTTTTCTTCAGCACAAAATCACTTTGTGGCATTATTTGAAATTAAATATTGACATCATTTTGTCAATCATTAATATTTCATTATTTTTCAGTATACATTATATTTTGACGAGGGAAACGTTGGTTTCGAAACATGTAAATGTTTTCTACAAAAGATGCGAAATAACTTTAGCGTTATAATTAATAAATTGATAAGAATTAATATATTAATTTTAAAATTTACTTTGTATTCACCACTTTATAGATAAACTAAAATATCTATATGTTTCGAAAGCAACGCTTTCTTCATCAGGAATATATAGAATACTAAAAATAATAAAGTCAAGTATAGACAATTGGTAAAAATAGAACACAACAGTGGAAGAATGGACAATTTATAAACATAAAGAAAAAAATATTAAAGTGGTAAGTAATTATTCAAAACTGTTAATAAAAAAATTATTATAAAACATTGAATAACAAATTTATACTAGAAATTAAAAAAAACAATTATTATACATATTAATACGAAAATAAATTGGGAGATATTTAAAAAAAATTTTCGATTATTTATTAAATTTAATTCAATATTAACGCTTTTTATAATTTCTAAAATTTCAAAATTGTCTAATTGTAAACCGGTTGAATTTGTATGTAAACGTTTAAACCTTTATTTATATCAAAGGAATCATTGGTTTCTGAAACATGATTGGCAGATTCAGAATAGTGGTTATTATTTAAACACCTTAGGTGTTCTTTAACTATAATACTGAAAATTCTAGAAGTCTTTCTTATGTAAAAAATAGTTGCAATCGTTACAAATTAATGTGTACACCCCGATTTTTTTAAATACTATCTTTGTCTTTGTTACTTAAAAAAAAAAAAAAAAATTTTTTTTTTTTCAGGAAGTAAATTTTTTAATTCGTTTATTAATATTGACCCCGCAAAGTGAATACCCATCTTTTGAATAAATTATAATAAGAATTAATTATTTTAAACCACTATTTTTCATATATGAATATCTACATGTTTCACAAGCAAAGCTTCCCTCACTAGGAAAAACAATATACTGAAAATAATGACAAGTATAGACAAATAATAAGCAAATAGAACACATTACAAACACACATAAAAATTAACAATAACTGATAAAAGTAGATAAGTAATTAAATAAAAATTTAAAAAATAATTCATTTTTTAATATTAATTTTTATGTGTAATTTTTTTGAAATTTTTAATGAATTACTTTCCTACCTTTATCACTTATTGTTCATTTTTTTTATGTTTGTAATTTACTCTATTCGATTATTATGTGTCTATTCTTGTAATTTTTAGTACATTATTTATCCCGATGAGTAGAGCTTTGCTTCTGAAACATGTAGATATTTACAAATTAAAACAGTGGTTCAATCTAAGTCATTCTTACTAATTTAGGTATTTATAAAATAAAGGTTGAAACTAAATACGTTTTCTTCAATAGACGTATAATTACTTTATGGTCTCATTTTTAATGAAATGAATAAGAAATGAGGGAAGCCTCGTTTCCGAAAAATGTTGATATTTATATCGTACATTGGATAGTGGTTTACACAAAATGTTTCCTATTAATTTGAAATAATTATTATTATTAATTTATTTTTGTCTAAATTAATTAATACAACTTCACTTACCTGCTTACTAAACATCGTTTCATTTATCCGCAGGTGTAGGCAGAGTGGGTGGAACACCGCAAAGCGTCGTCTCACAAATCAAACATCACACGAGCTATTCTAGTATTTTATTCACTTGGTCGTTTTACACCTTTCTGGGGCATCTCCGACTTCTTTCTTTGTCCACGAGCACGTACCTTTCCTTCCACCGTCTATTTACCGCTTATTTCAAAACAATCTAAGAGTCCCTTCTTTAATCTTGTTCGTTATCATCACACCAGCTTTGCCTTCTTTTTGAAACACATATTGCGTAATACGATCGTACATGGTTTTACCAGACGTCTATGCGCAGTAAAATCAGAAAACTGTGGTAGAATGAATAAAAAAGATTAATTTAATTTGTGAAACTAAGTATTCAAAACTTTATCTCGTAATCTGGACGATATTGTGAAATTAGTATCTGTATTGTACCCGACTAATTAAAACGATAAATAAAGGCCACAATAAAAAATCATTTATCTGATTACGCAAACGGTTAACAAATTTCGGAAGGCTCTGTTTTATATTCAAGTCGGGTTTTAAACATGCCAAATTACTGAGTTTGTTTTTCAACCGAATGAAAGCAAATCTTCCATCAGGAATTACGCTAAGTGTACGCCGAAACAATGAATGTTTCGCCCTTAATCAGTTTTCCATAAATTACCTTTCGGCGCAACTAACAAGCGTATCCACTGCTCTCCATAAACAGAACCCGCCCTATTTCTCTTTGTCGTCGTTCTCCGGATTAAATAATACTTTTCACCAGAAAAGAAATTCTTACAATGATTATTTTTTTTTGGTTTAATCTTATTGCGTGGTCAAATTTAACATAAAATATTGATAATTATTTAAGTTCTAAGTCACATTATTATTCATGATCAAAGTTTGAAGTATCGCGGATTTTTTTTCTTCCCCCTTTGATGTCGCATCAACGTTGACTAGTTAAGGATTTGGCAACGATTTTTGTATTAACTATGAAAGTATTATGTCTATAGTATTAGTGATTTTCAAACATGTTTTACTACCGTAATTCACATTAAAAAAGTAACACTCTTAGCTACTTCGAATACCAAGCTTATTGACAAGAAAAGATTTTTTTTAAAATTGAAAATTATTAGTAAAAACACAACAAAATTATGTACCTACACTTAAATTGAATAACGAACACACACACTAGTTTAGGATGTAAACATGCCTTCATCACGATTTTATTACGATTTGTTTGTGTTCCCATTTGTTCGCCGCCCCGGGAACCATTCATTGGATAACCAAAGCCTCTGCCATAGGTCACCCCAAGTGGTTTGCTATGAAAGGTGACGTAGCAAAGATGCCTGGGTTCATGTGGTGGGGTTTGTCCAGGTCTCGACGGCGGATGCATCTGCATATCAGTTGCGCGGTGATTGGGAGAAGACGGTTGGGGGAGACTCCTTGACCCCTCAAGTTGGACTCTCCAGACCTATTACCTTAAACTGCAGTGAGAGGGATGGATTAATTCACGCGTTACTCTTAGACGCACTGACTCCCAGATCCCTACCCACTCCTCACACACTTTTCCCTCCCAGAACTTCCTCTTATTTGATTCCTTAAAAAGACCCTTTGAAACAGTATCACCTAAGATGAAACATAAACATGATATAATAATTTGTTTAATATTTGTGCTATGCATAAAAAAAAATCTTGTCTTGTAAACATTAGTTTAATCATTTAAAATAACCTAAGATGACATAGGCTAACAGGGAAATTATTTTCGTCGTGGCTTACTGTGTGGAGATAATACAAAAAATAATGTTCGGTACAAGTGGGTGTATTAAAAATATGTTAATATTAAAAGCCAGGTAGTTGAATAAAAAAAATAAGAAACGTAAAGTTAGTACCATTGATAAAATGGTACAACTAACAATAATACAGGTGTAGTATTTCGGTACTTCTCTCAATACAGATGTCTGAATCATGACAACGGACGATCTATATCATGAAAATGATTGCACTGAGTTAAACCAAGAACAGAGGCATATCTCTAATTTTACGATCATTCACATTAGAAAAACTATTGTCTGAATTCATATTATACCAATCATAGTATGGCAGTTTATAGACGCCAACTAGAAGTAATTTAGTATTTGGGAATGTAGCACAAATAGACTCAACCTCATCACAGTGATTGCTGTAGCATTGAATTTCAGAGTCTAGAATTAAGTATGCACGTCCCACTATTGTTTTACCGCTAGATATAATATATATGTACTAACACGAAAGAAGCTTTCTCAAAGTCATGTCTTCAATATAAATTTACGAAACTTTCAAAATATGTTTAATAGATTTTATCATTAATACACCCATTAAGATTCAGTTTACGAATTCAGGGCGGGAGCAGGTATAACGCTGTATCCTCACAGAGAATTTAGGGCCTCCTGCCTAACTCCCGCAACCACAACAGTTAACATAAGTCAAGTCAAACATTGTTTGGTGTAAATTCAATGAATATATTTAAATATATTTAATAATTATTTTAATACGGTTTTTGGAACATAAATGATCATCACAGAAGAACAGTTTCATACCACGACCGAAGGTAAATAGATAATAAATGTATTAAAAATTATTTTTAATTTACCGCTTTATTCATATACACGTATCTACATGTTTAAAAAGCGATGCTTTCTTCATCAGGAATATATGGAATACAGAAATGACGTATTATAATGTATAATAACGTATCGTAATGTAGATATGTGCATATTAATAAGGTGGTGAATACAAAATAATTTTTAATTCATTTATTAATAATGACGCCACAAAGTGAATACTAATCTTTTGAAGAAATTATAAATATGTAACTTTACACTATTTACGTCAATAAAATAGAAATAAAATTAAGCTTTTAAAAAAATACATATATATAGCTTTAATACTAAAAAACGTCACAGAAAAATTGTTTCACATAACAGCGAACATGTTGATACATTACTTGCGCAGTATTTTTTGTTCGAATGCCAATACAACCATTTGTGAGGTATTCGTATAGGTTTTTTGCGGTTTTCGGATTGATCGTCGCAGATAAATAAATTGGTAATACTTTGTGTTTCTGAACCATCGATATAACAGTACAAATAGTTAGTAGGTTATAATATATGTAAGTATGTGTACAGAGAGAATAAGTGAAGAGTTTTCTTAACTCAATTATCAATAAAACTGTAATATATATGTTTAATGTTCATTAACTAAGGTTTTCGAAAGATAAAAAAAAACATCACAACAAAACAGTTTCACATAACGCAGAACAAATAAATTACTTGCACAGTATTTTTATTTCAACCGCGACACCCTAACAATCCGTTTGTTCGTAATACATTTTATAAGCATTTGGGACAAAATTGATTATCACATTGGAATAGTTTTACGTAGGTACAAATAGATTGCTTGAACGGTATTATTAGTTCGATAGCCAACAAAACCGTTTGTAAGAACGTACGTTATAATACTCAATGCGCTTTTTGAAACATTCCCATTAGGAAATTGATCTTCACAGTGGAATAGTTTTATTTAACGAGTATAAATAGATTACCTATTTGGACGGTATTCTTATTTAGATAACCAACCAAACCGTTCGCAAGGCTTGAGAACTTTTCCGCTAAAAAGCGCCACTGTCAAATGACAGGAAAGGGAGCGACAAATACCCTTCAATTTAGTTGACAGTGACAACTGACAGCTATTTCAGTTCTTACTACGACTAGTAAAGTATATTTCACTGCGTATGACATGTCAGCACTTATATACCCGGTATGGGACACGTATCTGTAATCCGCATGTGTGTGTCACTCAATCCAAAATACAGTTATGTGCGTGGGTACCGCCGATCTTTCAAGACAAATGGGCACAGATAAAATAAGTTTTTGACAAAAATAATATTTTGGCAATCATTCAACAAGGGCACTGTGGCCAGATTGATGAAAAATATCCATTCAGTTTATATGCTATTTGAGACAATATATTAATTATATCTGTAATGTTCCAGTATTAAATGCAATATTTGTATTTGATGTCTCTTGCGTGATTAGAATTTTAGGCGGGTTCTAACACAAAGGAATGCTTTGTTTATGTTATATATTAATGATCTATGATTGACCAACCTTGATATACAGAGAAAATGTTAGTTTTGTTGATGGTGCTGTCTTAATGGACCGCTGTGTTTAACAAAGCTGAAACGGATAATAGCATTGTTAAAACATGGTTCATCTAAACACGCTCACACTCAACACTGAGAAAACTAAAAACGAGAATTAATATTTCGGGCCAACCACATGACGATATCTTCATAAGAATACATACAAATCCGAATCCTAATAAATGTTATCAGCACTCCTACTTAGATCGAACTACTTAAATGAGGTACCTCGATCTCACCACTGATCCTTACCTCAAATAGAATTTTTACACTGAAATCATTGAAAATAAAATTAGGAAAACCATATTATACACATTAACTAGCGTTTCACTCAACGGAGGTGAATAAAAAATATTTTTACTCATAATGTAAATCGGTACATGCGTTTATTTATTTATTCATAAATTTAATTATGAAAACAAAAACATTAGCCACCCATCTCACTAGGACAATCCTGTGTTGAGACGAGCGGCAACACAATTTAATAATAATCAGTAAATTTCAATAACAAATAATAATACATGAATAAAAATTAGTAAATATTAATAAGTAGACAATAGTAAATAAATAATAAAGATCAGATAATAATAATTACATAATAATAGTAAGTAAATAATGATCAGTAAATAGTAATAATCATAGAATAATACACATGAAATATTAAGTAAATATTAATAAGTAAATAGTTATAAGTACATAATAATAACAACAGGTAAATAATAATAAGTAAATAAAATTATGTACTTATTAATATTTACATAATTATAAAAATAAAAATAGGTAAATCATAATATGTAAATAAAAATAAAAATAGGTAAATAATACTATGTAAATAAAAATACGGAAATAGTAGTATGTAAATAAAAATTAGTATGTAAAAAAAAAAATTATAAGTAAATAGTAATAAGAAGGTAATAAAAAGTAAACAATAATGATAATATCGAGCATACACGTACATAGTTTCAACATTGATTACAACATAAGGGATAACATGGATAAAGCAAAATCACCACTCTCAGCTAACATATTTATTTGTCTTAATTATTCCCTAAATTAAACTGAGTTATTAGGTAGATACCTACCGACGATTTGATGTTTTTTTTAAATTTTATTTTTCTTTATTATTCCTTAAATTTAATCACAATTTGAAACCATTGATATCGTACTTTATTTTTTTGGTTTTTTTTTTCAATATATTCCAATATTATCTGATATTATTATAAATGATATGTATAAAAAGATATACCTACATATTTTTTATAAGTTCATGAACGGACGAACGCAGGAAGGAAATTATGTTGTTTATTTTCAAGTATGTAATTAACTCTATTTTTTAATGGCCTGCTATTATTGGTAGAGGTGCGCCCTTAATTACTTTTTAATATTAATTAAAAATTGAGTGATTAAAATAAAACATTCTAATTTGTTTATATTTTGAATACAGTGGGTAGGAAATACATTAGAATCAGTGTTACACATTTTTATCAATTATGAAATTTGGATATTTATTAAAACATTTAAGCTTTTAATTGCAATGACAGTGCAATTTAAAGATGGTTTTTTCATTCAAGGGTTATTGTTTAGTAAAAATAAAACGAAGATTCACTACTTTTCTTGCTTTTTAATATTTTGTGAAACCGCCTTTATTGACAATCACGACATAAACACGCGGTGGCTTGATTGAAATATATGTTTTTATGGTTTCTAGCAACTCTGGGTCATGATGGTAGATTCTGATAACCTGTTCTATAAGATCTTACTTTTCAGAATTGCCAACTAATAAAAATTTCAATAGACTAACTACTAAAAAAAGAGCACAACCATCATATAATAATAATAATAAGGTATTCATATAAAAATTTGAAACTTTCAGTTTAAAACTAAATCAAACTATTGTAAAAAAATGTGTTTTTCTAATGTAATGGCCACCCACTGTAGTGGCCATTACATTAGTGGCACAATATGGCCGGTGGTTGAACCACTACTGACTTGAACAAAGTATTTCCTGATTTTTTTTTTCATTTGCTATCCCTCAACTTTAAGTAAAAACTTACATGAACAATAATGCAGAATTGTATTAAAAGTGTTGTTATCAAATGTTTGAGTTATTTATATATTATATTATAATATTTTCAGAATCTCTGCATAAACTAAGCGAAATTGGAAAACTTTATGGAGATCAAGCAAATGTCTACCTTACTGAAGTGCGAGACGTACGAAAAAGTCGACATATACTTTTGTAATTCACAAACAATAAACACTGGTAATTTAATCGGTCACATGTCAGACGTTCCAATGTTATGATTTATGGTTGATCTTCTGTGGCCATTTTGGGAACTGCTTGACAAGCAACGTTGTCAAATGTAGGAGTTGCAAAACGTGGTTCAATGGAACTAAATATACGCTCATCGACGGCAGCGCCACCCCTAGAGTAAACAGGGAACTAAAATCGCATATTCAGTTTCACGTGGGTGCCATAACTGCGTCTGGCTAACTTTCGTTTTTATGTTATATGAGGCTATAGGAGTGGAAAAAACGTAAAAAATAGATAATTTTTATCCTGCGTCCTGGACGTCCATATTCACTGGATGCAGAATGACTGCTAAACGCAGGATTAAATGAAAGTCTATTAGGAGACAGGGATGATAGCGGGATGTATACATATGTATGTATTTAAATATATTACTTTTCCAACAGTCATCTATTTTGGGAGCATTGGGGCACGGGGAGGGGGTACTACATCCGTTCTAGATCAAGTCATAAAAACACAGAAAAATTATCAAAATAATCTAAAGCTACCTCTAGTTGCACAATCTAACTAAATCTATAAAATATAATGAGAGTGTTTGACGTTTATCAGATATACGCAAAAAATAATCCTCACTTATCTTTAGACTAATAAACAAAATTACTACGAAACGAGACTAAATATTCAACATACTCGAAACCACAGAGACTTAATCTAAACTCCTGTATTCTATACTACCTTTTGGTCAACGGAGTTTTAAATACTTTGCGACAAGAATTTAGAACATTCTTCCAGAAAATACTAAACAAATAAAATTCCTTGATGTCCTTAAACACAATGTAAAAAATTGGAGACATTGTAACCATATGGTTTTTACCAATGCGATGATTGTACATATGCATTATCCAAATCCAAAATCATAGCAACAATCTAGAAATACTAATAATTTGTTATTCCATACATTAAAACATGGAGCAACTATAGACCTAATATAATTTTACTAGACCAACAAATTAATAAAATTCATGCCTTAACACAGGTTTAATCAGTGAGGCGTGTAATTAAAAACCTTCAATAATAATTAACGAATTACTTATGGACTAATTTTATCGTTGTTTTATCTCATATTTGTAAAATCTCAATAAAGATCGTTATTATTAATAAGGCCAAGCTAGGTTACGAAACTGGTGGAAAGGCCAATTTTCAGAATTTATCTACAATACATTAATTTATAATTCATGCTGAAAGTTTCGAAATTGGTATTTAATAGGACATCAACGAAGTTATGAACCAGAAGCGCAATATCGTTTACAAACAATGCATAACTGCTTATCGACAAGGATAACCTGGGTATATAAGAATATCGAAAATGTTTTCTTTATAAAACGTGCAGTGTTGAATAAACGATATTTGATAAAAGTGTATTTTTTCGACTACTTGGAGACACGTATGTTAATTGTTGTGATATAATTTTGTCTACAATTAATAAGGTGAAAGAAACCGTGTTCAGTTCTAAACGCCGATTTCATCACGGTTATTTATTTTGCTTTGAATAACACAATAATAAAATATGACAAGACTCCAAATGTTTATTTCATAGTTTTCAATTCGATTCTCGTATAAAGCGACATAAAAGATTCTTTTATAAAATCATGGAAATGATATCTTGTTAGAATTTTGGTTGAAGTTGGATTTCCCATACGAAGCTGTAGCTTCCTTTCCAGGTAAATCGGAGCACGTGAATATTAACACGCCAGGCTGATAGATATGGTATATCAAATAAACAGGCTTTGAACTGAGTTGGAATGCAGTTTGGCCTGATGTACTTAAGTGTGATTTTGAACACTGCTTTGTTTGATCTGTCTGCGTTATCACGTTCATTTATTAATATTCTATCGATAGGTTTAAGCTTTTATGTGCAATTGATGGCAAACTTTTTATTTCGCATATTCGAGAAAGAAATATGATGTTTGTGATAAAAAAATAGTCAAGTTAAGAAACTAGATTTAAAACTTTTAAAATTTCAGAGAGATATGGAGGATAAAATATAAGGAAAGCGGAACGAAAGAGGATTAAAAACACTTATTGAAGCAGAGATGTAAAAACATCTGTGGTTGGGATTGGATAACAAAGAGGCGTTATTAAGATAATGCATTATGCTATTGAACGCTACGGATAAGTTTATACTTTGTTAGGCAGATTCAGGGGAGAGGTAGTTGAATATTAAAGGCATTTAATAGAGAAGAGGGTATGGACATAACTTCGAAGAGTGGTCATTGCTAAGACGAGGGAGTACACGAAGGAGCAGACTTATAGATGTATTTTGAGTGGCTGAACAAATAATGGGTGATAAAGTTTGTTTGCTCAACAAACAAGAAGTCGTAGGTAATAAACGGGCGGGTGGAGGGAACAAGGGGAATTGCCGATTTATATTACAACGTATTAAGTTTTAAAAGGATGAGAAGTTTTTTAAAAAAAAATTTATTTCTTTGAAAGCTTACAAACGAAAAATAATGAAATTAAACACCCAAACATGATCATTTTGAAAACAAATATTATAGTAAAATGATGTTTAACTTCATTAAATATTCAAACCAACATTGGAAAGAATTAAGAAAAGGGATATTTTACCTTTCACCCAAAATTCACTTGAAACAAAGTTTTTCGAGAATTTTTTCCCTGTAATAACATTAGCAAAGAATTCTATACTCAATGTACTAGCAATATATAGACTAACAAATCTTAGTAAACAATCATTTATCAATGAACTTTCATCAATATTAACAAAATATTAAAACCTAAGGAAAATGTGCTAATATTTAGTAACATAAATATTGATGTGTTAAATTATATAGATCCTATGACTATTAATTATGAAAATGCTGTTTCAAATAACTATTTTACAAAATATATCAACGACATTACAAGGGAAGCTATAGCAAATGGTAAAGTGATACGAACATGTCTGGATCACGTTTTAGATAGGTATAATAGCAACCACAAAGAAACTGACAGATTAAATACATGTGCGTGTGACTTCAGCATTGCAGACCACTTTGCAACAATTGTGAATATTTCATGCTATAAAACTAATAAACGATCAATAAATAAAGAGCGAAAAGTCTCAATTTCATCTAAAAAAACCAATAGATTTTTCCATTAGAAATAATAACTGGAATGCTTTGCTTCAGACAAATGATTGTAATAATTTGTATAGTAAAATGAAAAACACGTTTAACGATGTCTATGAAAATAGAAAATTATTTATAGATGTTAAACCCAATACGAGACCTTGGATTATAAAAAAATGGATGACAGAAGTTAATCTATCACATATAAAAAACGAGATTCTTTATTTAAAAGATGGAAAAACTCCCCAACAAACGTAATATATGAAAAACAGTTCAAATCTTTTCATAATTCTGTAACTAAATTAATAATCAAAAGTAAAGCAACCTATTTTAATGATAAATTAAAGAATAATTTTACAGACATCAAAAATAACTGGGACGAAATAAATAAAATTCTAGGACCTTGGACAAAGAGTAACTGTGACGATGTAATATTTAGGTATATGTTGGAAAATTAATCAGCGGAAAATGTTACAATATTTGTTTCAAAAGTTAAAAATACTACAAAATGTGAAAAATTTCGCCCCATCAACCATTGCCAAAATATGAACAAATACTTGAAGTGATAATAAAATAATCAATTTTGCATTTCTTACATAAATACAGTAATTTATACCAAGAACAATCTGGTTTCAGATTCAACTTGTGAAACAGCATTAAACATAGTGGTTGAAGAATGGAAGGAAGGAAAAAATAATAACAAATTTATCTTAGCAATATTTTCGGAATTTCAAAGGACATTTGAAAATATAGGTAGAGCAATGCTGACAAGAAAGCTTAAAGAATTTGTTTTCTCAGATGTAACTACAAGATTAATAGAAGAATATATGAAACAACGAAAACAAGTAACAGAAGTAAACAATAAATTCTCAAAACCAATGCAGAAAAATTTAGGAGTACCGCAGGGATCAGTCCTCGGACCTTTAATTTTTATATATTTTTTTATATGAATACCGCACAAGAGTCCCAAATGCTCCCAACTATCTGGAGTCAGTGAGACTATGGCATCCCCTATTGGGGAATGTTGTGAGGCTGAAGTTATTGGGGTGGGGAAGGAGGAGCGGAAGAGGAAGGTGGGGAAAATACCCGTAAGTAACCTTTCCCCTCGACCATGGAGGCCGTCGAAAATTAATTGATATTTTTAAAAATAAACTAGAAAATATATCACGACAGCTAAAAATAAACAAACTAAAATTGAATACAAAAAAGACAAAGTATATGATAATTGAACATAAGATGACATGCAGCGAAAGCAAAATATAAATTGATGGTGAAATTATTGAAAATGTTAATTATATGAACTACTTAGGAGTTACATTAGATACAAAACTTAATTTTAATGAACATACTGAAAAAAAATTTCTCAAAAAGAAAATTGGGAAGAAGATTTCTTTTTTGGAAAGGATACGTACAAAAATGTCCAGAAAGACGACATTTACAATTTACAACTCTATTATTGCTCCACATTTTAACTACTGCTCGACGATACCTTTCTTGTGTAACATCTTGTGGCAATAGGGGTAAAAGAAAACATTCTTAAACTATTCAAAAACTTCCTAACCAACCGACAAATCCAGGTAAAAATATCACACAAATTTAGTGAAAGAAGAAACGCTAAAGCAGGAGCTACACAAGGGTCAATTTTAGGTCCAACACTTTATATTATCTTTGTATCACTTATGAACAAAATATTCTCGTGTGTTAAACATTATGTATACGCTGATGATACAGCACTTGTAATATCCCATGAAAATTTGGATGCTGCATTGGAATTGTTACAGCAAGATTTTATTTCTTTACTAAAATGATCACACGACATGGTCTAAAAAACAATGCTAAAAAAATAAAATTTATGCATTTAAGATCCCCGCATGCAAGATACAACGAGGCACCTGTAATCATATCCCATTACTTTGATTGCATTCACAATAATACCGAACAGCCCTTCGCGTGTACAAGTATCGAATTAGTCAACCAGTTTGTGTATCTAGGTGTTAAGGCGGATTGTAACATGAAATGGGATGAACAAATTTCCTACACCTATAAGCGCCGTCGAGCTTTCTATAAAATTACAATTTTATGTGTCTATGAAAACTATGAAACTAATTTATGTGTTTCTAGCAGAATCGGCCATGATATAACTTCTTGGGGACACTCGTGTAGGACCAACATAAAAAAATTACAGCTGATTCAAAACTAACTAACCATCACGCCGTTTCTCCGCAGGGGTAGGCAGAAAGGACGGACAGCCAAGCCACTCGATCTTGGCATACACTTCTTGCTTCATTCACATTCATACATTGTCTCATGCATTCTCTTCTATTATTCCGACTTCTGACATGACCCGACTCAAGTATTTGATTCACTTGATCGTGCCATGTCTTCCTCGGCCATCCTCGGCTTCTTCCATTCACATTCTTCGGATTCAAAACCCCATGGTAAAGTTTGCTAATAAGTATAACACTTTTTAAGCAAAGGCGAGAGATTGATATCATATACATATCAATTAATATGTTACCTGTTCGTGCTCTTATGTGGCAAAAAAATTCTACTGCAACGAATATCTAACAGTCCGTATAAGGCAGTGGTGGATCATGTACACAATACACGATTCACACAAAATATAGGAAGGATATTACCAGTATTTCAAAATAAATATGGTTAACGTACCCTTGAATATATTATAATATTTATATTTAACAAGTTGCCATACGAATTTAAATACAATTGCTCTATGACGAAATTCTCACTGATGTTAAAGTATTGGCTTTTGCAAAGTAACCTTGTGTATTGATGGTAACAAATACGACGGTCTCCTTTGTTGTATAGCTCCTTGATATCTGCTGTCTTTACGCTATTTTGCTCTTTTTTACATTGTCTATTGAACAAATACGACGATCTCTTTGATTGTATATCTCCTTGAAAACTACTATTATATTAATTCTATCCTCACTGTAACCAAACTGACTTACTATATATATTTTTTTTATATCTCAATTTGTTTAATACTTTTTGATATTTTTATAATATTATTTAAATCGGCATTATGTAATTGGAGTCTAGTGTCTCTATAACAACACTGTTATGGTGTTTTCATATTTAAAAAAATCCCAACTTGTGTACATTGATCACAACATGCAACCACCTATATTGTTGTATTATTGCGCTACATGTGTACCATAAGATGATTGTTATTTATTGTTGTATTATATAAAAAAAAATTACAGTAACTCCACACAGGAGGCCCTGAGGGAAATAATTTCCCCCAAGGTCTATAACATTTTTGGGGATGCTGTGTGTAGGGTCCTTTAGAGGATAGCAAGGAGTGAACTTGGGTCTTGAAGAGACCTATGTTGTAGGATGGAGGAAATACAGAAGCCGGCGTGTCATTCCACAGCCGAGCTGTTAAACACAAGAACGAGTTGTAGAAGCGACCCGTTCTCGTGTGACAAATATCAACCGTGTGCAAATGTTATTACTACGCACCGGTGTCAAAGGTATCAATGGTGCTAGTTCCTCAGAGCATCTTCCATTAAAATACCGGTAGAACAATGACAGCATTCCCACCTGACGTCTGTGTTCCAAAGATTGCAATCCGTTTGTTAATATAGGCGAATCTATCAAACGGACTGCCCGTTTCTGTACAGAGTCGAGGGTTTTTTTCAGTTATTTTGGGGCTCACGACCAGAGGTGTCTGCTAAATTCTACAGTGGGGCACACTTGCAATTTGTACAGGGTCAGCAGTTGTGTACTATTAAAGTACCTTGCTTTGATGGAGCCCCCATACCTGAGTTGGTCATTTAAGGTTACACCGAGCATATCAATGGAGGGCTTGTTGGGAAGATTGCTTCCATTTAAGGAGACTAGATTATCATTTCGATCCCCTTTAGACGTAATCAGACATGATTGGGTCTTTGAAACATTAAATTCGATGAGTTATTCTTACCCCAAGAGGAGACCCTCACGAGGTAACCGTCTATTCTCTGCTTCAAAGCTCTCCGAGCCGTTGGAGTTTGTGTGCCTTTTGGGGGCTTGTCAAACAAAAAGCTATCATGGACTGTACGGTCATCCGCGTAACAATGGATTGGTGCACATGCCAAGAAGTCATTGATGTGCAACAAAAACTATGTTGGGACGTGGGACGCCAGAATTTATTGAAACATGCTTCACACACGCGAGAAGATCACCGCACGAGCGGTTCCGTCGGAATCCGTACTGACGGTCGTTATTAATTTTGTTCTTCTGGAGGTGTGTGAGCAGTTTGTCGTTGATCACACGTTCCATCACCTTGGACAGAACTGATGTGATCGCTATGGGGCGGTAGTTGGCTGGGTTGGAACGGTCACCTTTCTTAGGTATAGGATGAATGACCGCTTTTTTCTAACCAGAGGGCACAGAGCCACATTTCAGGAACATTTTATTGTTGAACTAAATTCCTGCAGTAATAATTCAAAAAAAAAATAGATAGTAAGCCATATTTTAATTTTAATAGTTTATTCACCTAGGTATTTGTTTTGCTATTTGCATAAATTTTATATTTGTTCTAGAAATAAAATACAATTACACGTTGTGAAAATAATATTGAAATTAGATAAAGTGTTAATAGTCAATTAAATATTATTATTAATCAAATATACATATCTTTTTAAATGGCAATCTTTTAAATTTAATTTCACATTAATAAGTGCATTTATAATATTATTAACGTAAATTTTAATTACGATAACTATTAATGTTTTAATTTTTATTATTTGCTATTTTCTTTATTTTATTTAAATTTAAAAATAATAATAAAAACTTTTTTTAAATTTCTAATACATTTAAAAATAATAATTAATTTACAAAATATTTATATTTTTCAAATTTTTATTTTTATTTTTCAATATTTTTTTTATTTTTCAATTATTTTTACATTTTTTATTAAATACTTACCTACTTTCGTCACTTATTTTTAATTTTGTTTGTATATTTACTTTGTTCTATTTTATTATTATTTGTCTATATTTGTCATTATTTTTAGTCGGTATATTATTTATCCTGAAGAGGGGAGCTTTGTTCAAGAAACATGTACGAGCATGTATTAAATACAGTGGTTTTAAGCAAAGTAATTTTTATTGATTTAATCATATTTAACATTTATTATATTACGTCATTCATTATGAAGAATTTCCATAAGGGTATTTTACCGCTCATTTCTTTTTCAGTCTGAAGTGAAAACTAGACAAGAGATAAATATTTTCCAGATTTCTGATAACTATAAAATATTTACCGGGCAAAGTTTACAATCCAACGGAAAGTAAACATGATTCCAATACTAGAAAATAACACTTATGTTCAATTTACATAAAAGCCAACTGTCTGCAGTTACTTGCTGCTTATCCCCGGAGGCGCTGGGATTCATCTTTTGAGTGGTGCTTAGATTCCTCTTTTTTCCGAGTAAATACCGCCGACCGAATCATAGATTCAGAGAACTTCTCAATTACGCGAACTTCTTGAGACGGCAGTCATTTGGCGGAGAAGTGGGAGTCGGCAGTAAGCAAGCAAGGATGCATTTTCAAACTTTGTTTTTAGAATGGCCAAAGTTCGGACAAAGTTTGATATTTACCAGTATTCAATAAACCCATAAGTCAATAAGTCTCGCGTCAACCGCCGGATAGGGAGCACGTTTGCAACTGTGGGCGTTCTCGCGTGATGCAGGGGGTTTTGTCACAACTCTTGGCGATTACTAAAGAAAACTGACAGTTTCCCGATGCTTTGGATGCAAGTTCTTGTGCAATTTGCTGTTAATTTTGGTTTGTTTTCTACACGCATATCTAGAAAACATTATATGTTACCTATATGTGCAGAGTGTTTTGCCACTACTCTCGGCGATTACCGAAAAAATAATCTCTAGTACAGCTTACTGTTAATGTTAGTTTTCTGTACGCATGTAGGTAACATCATGTGTTCTATATATGTACCGGATATTATCTAACTTCAATAAATTCCACTACATAAGTGTCGGATCATAAAAAGGTTTTCACGAACACAGATAACAAAGTTTAGTATCTGTTCATCCCGAGGGTCAAGAGCCACAAAAAAATGATTGATAAGTACACGACTTTATTGTAATTATAATATGTAATATTATATTCATCATAAGTAACATTATTTGAGTAATCAAAGTCATTACATTATGCACAAATGAAACAAATAAGGAAGTACGTTTTTATTATTGTCATATCATATTAATTCAATAATCGAACGCTAATATTGAATGGGAGTAAATCGATACCAGTCGACAAGATACAAAAAATAAACATATGTTCAGTTCACCCTTACATTTTGCACAGAATAATGTAATATGGATCTATTTTTTTGAACGTTTGAGCACATGTTCCTTCATATCAAGGGTTTTCACGTGTGTAAATAATTTATCGAATCCTTCCACCCGAGCGTTCCAGGATGTTCCCTCATTATTATTTCAACGTTACATCAAAGTTTATTTTTTTTATTGCCGTTCTAATCCAGCATAATAATACCGTGGGTTTTGATATGTGATTTTCCTCCTATTAAATTTTACATATTATTACATTATTACAAAATAATATTATTAAATATTTGCTCTCATTTAAGTCTTTTTCGGGATGTCATGGACGGAGAAATGCTTTTAGTTAGCCTATCTTTTTCTTCGATTTTGGTTAGTTTTTAACCGACCAGACAAACTGTTTTCTAATATATTGGGTAGGTATATGATTTTATCTGTTTATTATTACCCTGAGATATTTTTTATGGAGGGGAATGGCGTGAGAGCTTGTCAAAAATGAACTTAGTTAATAGAATTTTTTATGGTTATTTTGGTGAAGATTTTTAATAAATGGAAATAAAATACTTTTATTACTATTTTATTTTAAATGTTCCTAAAGTATTAAATTAATTAAAAATTAAAGTATTAAATTAATTAAATCAACTGTTATCCATTAAATCTGTTTGCGTTATTTTTTAAAATGGTTTCATGGTAAATCAACACAGGTATGATTTGTCACAACTTCCAAAAGTTATTAAAGTACGAAAAAAAACAATCTCACTTAATATAGTTAACCATTTGTTTCTCTTTTTTTCTTTAATAGATGTGTAATATTTTTATGGCATAAAAATATTACACATCAAATATTACATGTGTAATATTTTGATGGCATAAAAATATTACATGTAATATTTGATGTGTAATATTTTTATGCCATAAAAATATTACACATCTAACCACATTAAACTAATAAAAACATTTTTTTGTTTATTCGTGTAAAAAAATAAAGTATATATATATAAAAACAATGAAATTTGTTAGGTTAAATTAGATTTTAAAGATTTTTTTTTTACTTTTGATTACTTTATATCAATTTTAAAAAGTGTGCCAATTTAAATGTGTGTTGATATGTCTAATCACCGTATAAAATACATATAAATAACATGTATAATAGGTATATATTTCAAACATATATTTATAATAAAAGATAGAGAATATAATAATATCAATATTTTTAATACAGATTTTTATCAACCATCAAAACTGCAGAAACCACCACTGTTTCAATTTGAGATACATTTTTCTCTTCGGTTAAAAGAAACACAGATTCGGTTAAGAAAATCCATTTTCCGAAAAGTTGATATCAAATTAAATTATCTAACTGTAGTGAAATAAATCCGGCTCGCTGCTTTTTATGGCAAAATGTATTACGTAGACATACACGGATCCCATATATGTATGTTTCCACACATATGGGTTTACATTATATTGGAACTAAAACAAAAAAAAGGTCCAATTTCCTGTTCCGCCCTTGTCTGACCTGGGTTTTCTTTGTCCTAGTTTTTGCCTTGTCTTTTTTTATGTACAAAAATGATTAACGAAATTTTCCGATGTTTATGTAGGATTCCTTCCATGGCTCATTGGATGTGAACGATTTGCCTTCAGATCGTGGAGATACTAGCCAACGAAATTGTGATTCAGATCGAATATAAAATTTAAGACACGAGTAAAAAAGCTTCCCATGTTCACTTTACAATATTTGTATATTTTATTAATTCTGCGGACCACTAGCCTAGAAGTTTCCTAAGAAATAAATATAGCAATCTACAATGGGTATGTTGTTACAACAAACGAATTGTAGATTGAATAACCTAAATGTTGTTCATCTGATAAATCAATTAGTTTTTTTTTGTTTGTTTGAGTGTGTATTGTTCGATTTTGTCACACCAAGTAGCATTGTTGATATTTATTTCTTAAAAAAGCTAGTGGTCCACAAAATAAATAAAATATACAAATATTGTAAAGTGAACATGGGATGGTTTTTTTTACCCATGTTTTACATTTTATATTCGATCTGAATCACGATTTTGTTGGCTAGTATCTCCACGATCTGAAGGCAAATCGTTCACATTAAACGAGCCATTAAAGAAATCCTACATAAACATCGAAAAATGTAGTTATCATTTTTGTTCACGAAGGTTATCGGGAAAAAAATCATTGAGTTATGATGGGATTTTAAAAAGTGCGTTATGAATTTAAAATAGACCAATTACATATTTAGTTTTTCATTGTATCTACTAATGAAGTGAAATAACACACTTTGGGTTTTGGAGATCGGCTTGACTGCAAAAAGGTTATTTTTTTTAATATATAATAAGTGAGTCTGATATTTAAGTGAAAAAAAAAACGAAATATTAACGAAAATCTGAAAAATGTGGACAGATACATTTTACATAACTGCGTTAAACCTCATCACACATAAAATATTTTAAACAAAAATGTTATCAGAATTCTTGTTAGATACGTGTTGCTAGTAAGAAGCATAGTTTAATATTCGCCATTATTTATGACAGTGCATAGTATGATATTATATTGAGTTAAGTACGGTGGTCTACCGGGCAGGTACGACAATAATGTAGCGACTAATAATATTATCAGGGAACACTGTGGCAATTAGTTAATTAATCTGTTGGCATCTATGTAAAATTTCCGGCCTTGTCTACGGCGTGGACGGCCATTTTGCTTTAATGGAATGACTTTACCGCCATCAGCACTTGATCTATATATATAAATTAATGGACGATAAAATCTACGATTGCCAAACGACAAATAACAACAAAAAAAGTATAATCGATACAGTGCAAGTATTTAAAAGATGAACATAAACCAATTTTTCCTAGCATTATCCAATATTTGATTATGGAGTTAAAAAGGCAATAGAGTGTTGGTGCGGAATAAATTGTAACTGTAATAATATATTAGGACCATTCCATTAATGTTCAACTATTACGTCATAGGTAAGGGAAAGTGAGGTACCTAGAGTACGTTTTACCTTGAAACAGATTAAAAATTCCCCCCCTTCAAGATATAATATTAATTAAGCAAGTATGCAATTTCGAAGCTTGCCTACTGGATGGAATTATTATTCTATTTGTTAGTTTAAAACTCTTAAAATTTGTAAAAGCCAACGATTTTTATAGTTTGTCTAGAAAAAAATGGTGTTTTTGGTTTTCGTAGGAAACACTTAAAATCAGATGTAAGTAAATATCTGTTTGTTGTAAGTTATATTATTGTACCAGTGAATATTTTATTTTGTAATGGATGCTTTGTGGTGCTTTTAAAACCAAACTTACATAAAATATTCAATATGTATTATAACACGACTTGTTGTTGTACCATGAAACAGTCTTCGGTGTAATACCTAGAAACACGTTCCAATGTACCATGTTTCCACGGGTACATTGAGTTTTATTTTATTGAGTTTATATATATTCCTTTTGCACACATATAATGTGGTGTATGAGTATTATTTCGGGCCAGTATATACTATTTTGTTATATCTATTTAACATTCTTTAAATTCTAATTAGCATTTTTTCCGATATTCATTAAAAACATACGTAGGTACATGAGTTGTATATAATTTACGTACATAAAAATCAATCAAAGTTTGTTTGTTTGTTTGTCCTCGATTTTTTTAAAAATTACTCGACCGGTTTGGCTGAAAATAGCACAGTTTGTTCTAATTAGTTTCGGGAAGGTTTAGAAAGTAGTTTCAATTAAATCCAATTTGTAAAACTATTGATATAACGTTTTAAAATGAGTATGAAAAAACATTTAACCCGCCATGTTTTCTTTAGGTTAGCCACAGATTGTATTTTCAAAAATAAGTTTTTTTTGGGTGAAATATTTTCAAAATTGAAAACACGAGTAGGTACCTACTTAAGAACTTTATGATTTAGATATGTTTTGAAAAAATAAACGTTGGGAATGAAATAAAATATTCAAATGAATGTTTCTTTATTTGGATAGAGATGGTTACATTTGCTGTCAAATCAATTATAGCACCCTAATGACAAGGAAGAGTTCACGACTTCATAACTTTATTAAAAAAAAATCCCGAGCAAGGCCGGGTACACATAAGCTACTTTAAAAAAAAAATTCTTATCTTTGAAATAATTTTCTCTTCTTTCTTGAATTTTTTCTGTGTCATTCCAAAAATATACAACGTGTTTCAAAGTAAAACATGATGTGTTCCAACGTACTATCCCATGGTGTACCTTGGAACAGTTGGTTGGTGATTGCTAAATGGCGGCTCGGTAAGTGATTATTACGCTTTCGTTTAATGTATCCATCGCCTTTAGAAGTACATAAATGTATCTTTATTTACTTATCTTTAACTTTTATCTACATTGAACACAGTAAATACTACAGAGCAAAACGTTCAAATTTTATTCAAGGTACAACACCTTCCCTAATTGTTACTCACATTTGTCTAGCTACATTCGATGCACGCCTCGTGCCTTCTGAACGATACTATTGGGTACATAAACGAATAGTACCGAAATATTTACTTAAATTAATGTAAGTAGTTATGCACCGATTATTATATCGCATTGTTTCAGAGGCAACTGTGTCTACTATGATCGCTCTTTTCATGTAAATAGCCCTCTCATTTGGAATAAACTTCCCCCAGCTCTTACTAATATCCAGAAATTTACTGAATTTAAACGGGCTTTAAAAACAAAATTATTTAAAAAATTTATTTTAAAATTTTTAATTTCTCTTCAATTTATTATAAAAAGTAATTTCTTCAAGCCTCTGGTAGTTGTTTGGTTTCGGTTTCCTCGGTATATATATGTTTATAATTTTTTTTTATGTGAAGTCAGATTGCTGAACATAACCCGACTCCTGTCTTAAAATGTTACTATTTTAGTAGTATTATTGTGAATGTATTATTTTGTATAACCGTGTATATACTGTATAATATTTTGTAACTTTATTAGATGAATATGCACCTAAAGAGTACTGTAGGAGTAATATTAAGGATAAGTAAGAATGTATGTAATATGTATAAATAAAGTAGAATGTATAAATAGAATGTAAAAGTAGCATTGTAGGAATACCACTGAATGGAGTTATTTAATCATTTTTTAAGTTTATTTATAGTAAAGCGCACTTGAAGTGAAATAACACAAAACTATATAAATGCTTTGTTATTATTATTATTATTAAAATATGACTTTAACCGTATTCAATGACTAGGTACATCGCTAAAATTCCAGTTCCCTTCTCCTCTCCATGCTCAATACGAGAGATGATGATGTTATAGTTCCACTGGCTCCAGGCAGATTGAATCTTGTGCGGTATTATAAATAGCACATTTAAAAAATGACGTGAAAAAAAAACAGTTAAACTCTATTAAAAAACACTCAAAGTTTATTTGAAAAATAAAACTGACAAAGTTTCAAAACCCGCCATAATTTACTTACCCACCAGCGGCATGCATCAGAACCATAATCCACTTAAAAGCTACAACTAAAAGCATTTGTACAAAATATTTACAGCGAGCAATATGATCCCATTGCATATTAACAACAGTTCATTAAGAAACGCAACACGGAAAACTTTCCATAAATCTTTTAATAAATGTTCGTGGAAATGACTTTTTCATAGCCTCTGTTAAAGTTCATCTCGCGTACCTAAATGTGAATAGGTACCTGTTATTTTTACAGTCCACTGTTATGCAAAATAGCTTTCCGTGTAAGTGCTCCAGTCTACAATAAGAAAATAACTTTCATAAATGCATTCTCTTTTGTAACTGACCTTTTGGCATTAGATAGAGCTGTCCAAAGGGAAACCTGCAAAGAACCGGCAGTCAAGGCAAATTCTGTTGCGAAATCAATTGTGTTGATTATTATTTTTTTTTTTAAACGTATTAATTATGATTGATTTTATGTAGATACATACTGACGAGATATAGATTATACCCATAACTAGTGGTTTGCCATAATTGGTTTAAATTGCTGTGTTGCGGTTAAATGAAATATAACATGTGATGTTCATCATCTTTGTGAACAGGTACTTCATAATCAGAAAATATTTTATTGTACAAAATATTTAGGCGCTTAGAATTTGGTCAAAGTTTATTTTCCTTGAATTTTAGTACATCTCTTTGTGAAGGAAATTGATTAAACATCCGGTAAGGTTAAATACTTTTTATATCCCAAGGGACATAATTTAATAAAATAAGCAAAGTTAATAAAAAAAAAATACAAGCAGTAAAGAAAAAAAAACAATGTGCAACCAGGATCCGAACTCTAATTTCCACATGTTTAACCTATGGAATCCTTCTCAAATACGCCGTATTCTTCCATTCAAAGTTTCTTAAAAATCATAAATCTTGTTTCAACTATTTTCAGTTACAAGGTGTAAATGTTGGTTGTGTATAACTAATTTTACGTGCATTAGCTCCAAGAATTATCAGAAAATACACGACTAAGGTTGCTGAGTAATAGAATAAATTTCGTAAAAAGCAAACAAATATTTCAAAATAAGTGAATATAAAAATGAACTTTTGTTTCTTCAAACTTGTCAACATGTATTCGCTGCAATAAAAACATTTATTGCGATAACCTCCGAGAGTGCGCTCGATGAATGGTTCTGTGTTTTAGTCCCTGATACAACAAACTAAAATAAAATTCGTTTAAAAACCAACGTTACATCGTTTCCAAGTCGTTTCGGGTTATTCTTCGCGCATTTGTAATACAGAAAGGTTAAGCTTGGTAGTTAACGTACAGTTGAGTTGAGTGTAGTGTACTAGAATCATCTAAAATGAGAATAAAATGTAAAGTTATCAAAACATCCTCCGCTGAATTCCGCTTTTCATTCAAACTTCGCAAATATAAATGTTAAATCGTAACTTTGGCCATTAGCTTTGTGGAAATGTTTAGATTTTTTAAGTTATCTCATAAACCCCTGAAGATATGGGCGTGTATTTACATATTCCTAACTAATGACTTTCTTTTAGGTACTTGGGTAATACGCACCCATAAATAGATAAATTATTAGCATTTACGAACGAAAACCTTTTTAAGTTCTTTGTTAATCTAATTTAACAGCAAATAAATATTTTTTAAATATTGTACCGTGAATAATTTATTCAAAATTACAATAGAAAATCGATTAAAAAAAATAGTATGAATGTTGATCTTTTCTTAATTTTCAATTTTTACTCTTGTTATAAATTCTCTTAGACAACTTTCATTATATTTTCAAATGTTTTCCGTATATTTCTTAATATTTTCTACTAATACATATATTTGAAATGCTTCCGTTTTTGTATCTTTCACTTTTTAATAGATCTGTAATGCATACGTATTTCTAAAAAATAGCCCATTTGTTAGTTTTGCAGAGAGTGACTAGTGACTGAAATAATTATTAGTAAATACAATTTTATTTATAAATTAATTTAAAAATATACTTAGTATTCACCACTTTATATATGTATATATTGATATCCACATGTCACGAAAGCGATGCTTTCATCATCAGGAATATAAAATATAATATATTATGAAAATATATTATAATATGTCAGGAATATAAAATATAATATATTGTAATAATATAATGTTATATGTAATATGTCAGGAACATAAAATATAATATAATACATAATATAATATATTCCCGACGATAGAAACATCACTTTCGAAACATGTGTATATCAATGTATATTTATAAAGTGGTGAATACTAAGTATATTTTTAAATTCATTTATTAATAATGACGCCACAAAGTGAATACCAATCGTTTGAAGAAATTATAAAAGAAACACTTTTTTTTAGTTATTGGACAACATAAAGTGCTATTTAAAAATAAAACCACAACACATTATAGCACTGCTGAGAAACTTGACGCATTTGTCATTATTTATCGATAGGTAATAATTATAAAAAAAAACTTTATTAAGTTATTGTTTGTTTTGGCGCGTTTTAAAATGTTTTCTTTGTACCATATTAGTAAATATTTTGGGTTGGGACATTCCAAGAAACGTATACTTTGGTTGAAATATTTTTCCATATTTAAAAAAAAAATAGTAAGAATAACGTTGCATAAACCACTTTTTGAGAGTTCTTGGTAATTATTATTTATCTAATCTGCGTATATGATGAAGTATTAAAATAAATAAAAATAGTTTTAATAATGCATTTTTGTAAGATTAATTTTAAATTACGAACGACCGATATATGTTGGAAGCCAAATATGTAGTATATTCTTTAAAATTTAGACCAAACGTCTACCTTTTTAAAATGTTTTTTTTTGTTTTTGTTTTTTTTTTTCTTTTAATATTTTTTATTTTATATTTCGTCATATTGGAAAAGTAAGTTAAGCAAGATTATTTTTGAATAAATATAATTTTAATATTATTCATGTTGAATTATTAACAATGAAACGCGAGCCAGTAATGCATTTATTAATTGATGATTTTATTTATTTATTATATAAGCCCTATATGGGCTTTCACATGTATAGTTAGTTATGATAAACGGGTGCAAAACACATCACAGTAGGTACATAGATAAAATAATGAAAAAATACAGGAATAACATAGTGTAAGTACCATTCCAAGCGATTAGTTACAGATTCAAATTTTCAAAACATACATCACATTTACTGATACTTATACTCTAGACAAATATATTAATAATTGTTGAGGATGTATGCAAAAATCGTGTATTTAAATTTGTATTCCGAGCAGTTAAACATATCAACTATGTCTGAATATGTATTTCCTTCTGCATGGAGTCTAGGTAATAATGTTTAATAATAATTTTGGTTTAGCAGTAGTAATCAATTTAATAATCAAAATAGTATACTGTCCACTAACTGAATAGCAATTAGAAAGTACTGAAAGGTTTATTTAAAATAAAATTTAATTGTAAAGAGGTTATACATACACAAAAAAATACATTGAACCTTTTCGAACTGGCTAAAAGTTTACAAGTGTTATTTTAGGTACAGCAAATACATTGTTATCTACAATTTATAATATTGTGTTTTAGTTGCTTAACACGAAACAAAAATAATAACTATTTACAATAACAAACTATACAGAAAGTTTGTCAAATTATAAGGTAAATTAATTTAAAAGTTTGAGCTCTCATGTCTCAAAATATTGGTTAGGGGAGTTAGAACCCTTTTATCTCGCCTAACGATGTGTTATTCCAAAACTCATTATAAGATCATTGTTTTTTTGAAGTTGTAAGGAAATTCATTCAAATTCATCACGAGGAGAGAAATAATAAAAAAAACTCTTTCTTTTGGTTAGCAAGGTCGCAGCCAGCTTATATAACAGCTGACCGAGGAGCTATTTCGGTTTTATCTCGGCACTACTATCGCTCAATACTTCCCCGCTCCCGGTCATCAATCACATTAACTTGACGCATGATAATGGCTTAACTATGGATACTCAGTGACTAGGTAAATAGCTGGGTTCCGATATCCTGGCCTCTCCACCGCCAACGTCTGCTGCACAACAGATAAAACGATCGCCTAAGAATATTTCCGTATTATTTTTAAGTGACGCGGTGAGAAAGTTTGCATGCCGCAAGGAATATTAGTTTTTTTCAAGTAAACCATATAATGTGACTAATTTTTTAAGATATTAAGTCATATCTAAAGGTGGCGATTGACTTGAGCATTCGATCGTTGTGAACATTCGCCCAAATATTTGCTGAATACTTACACCAATAAACAGACCGCGCGAGGTTTGCTCGCGACGACGTTCGCCCAGCAGTGACTGACACGTGACGAATGGCGAATATTACGAAGGGATTCGCTGAAGAACCGACATCCGATCTGAACCCGCTCGGCGCTCGTCCGCGAGCGGGCCGCGGGGAATATTCGAATATTCTTGTTGGAACATGTTCACAACGAGCGACTGCTTAAGTCAGTCAAAAAATTACACCGAAATTACTCTTCCCGCTTCCACCCGGGACGGTACACAACTTTCCCATTTGTATCCAAAAAATTAAAAAAAAAATCCTCCACAAACAAGCTGCGATTGCTGCCGCAAAGTATGCATTTTACTGGAAAAGGCCAAAATAATATTATATTTGAGTCACCCTCGTTTTTTAATATTTTTTTTGCCATTTTGAAATACTTCATGATTTACTGCTGGCCGAAGATGGGTGATGTCCGCTTAAAACAGTACTAACTACCTAACACCTGGGCGTAACTTGAATGGGCAAAAGGAATAGTAATAGGTACGGTCGCTTTGCGATTGTTTGGGGGACTCTAGTGACTCTCCTATAGATTAAACGTAAAATTTTTACCTTTAGGTACGTAAAAGTTAAAGGTATGTTAAATAAATGGTATATACTTTCACTAACTCCCTAGCGAAAGATCACTATTCAAAATTGATTAAAGTTTCTTAAAATGGTTTTAGTCGTGTTTTGTTACCAGATTTTAATCGCTAGGTACATTCCTTTCCTCATCACATCTCCATACACTCCCTCCAGCCTCGCAACATACCGGTCAGTTGAGACTGTTGTCTGGTATTCAAATAAAAAATACAATGTTATTGTTAACGCATAGATCGTTGATAGAATTATTACTTGTTTGCTCCGGGAGTCTTCAATTTGGTCCAATGTTCTAAGTCTTGGATTTGTGGGGATGATTGTATACACCGAAAATATTGTTAGAAATGGGTAATGAACTCGCTAGATGAAAAACTTAAATTAAAATTACTAATTCTACAATAAGTTAGTGATGGTTGTTATTACTGAGACTTTTGTTTGTTAAAGAAGGTAGAATAAATGTGCGGACGATATTTATAAGTTGACATTGGAAACCATAGAAAAGTACAAAACATGACTTACATCCATGGTGAAATATCTATATTTGTGGCTGCACTGAGTTAAGAACTAATGATCTATCATAAGAGTACAGCCACATACTAAATTTAAAATAAAAAAAACGGAATAACGTTAAAAAAAAAATGGTAATCATTCTACTAATAATACTAATCATGCTGATGTGCTAATAATTTTCAGATTTAAATTTGAAAGCGATCATAAATTCACTTTCGTTGTACGATACAAAAAATAATACATAAAAGAAACACTAATACGTATGAATTGTGTTTTGAAAATCGACATAAAAATGGTTTGCCTGGAAACTGTCTAAAATAACGACACAAAATGTTCGAAAAAGAGAAAGTAACGTTTTCAATCATAGAATTTCATTTTGTCAAATAAACCAAATAGGCTCCTCTAAAAAATAGGCTTCCCTTATATTATATTGACATCCTGCCCATTTTTCTGTAAAACATCTGCAAAGGTTCGTGAACCCCCATGCAAATCTCAGCGTGAAATAATATACATATATATGGCGTGAACATGAACATACTCTTAAAGCCAGTTCCAAGTGTCCGCAGTTTCTCAGCTGTATGTAGTAGAAAGGGCACCTCATAAGAAATTCATTTCTTTTTTTCAGTTCCCGAAAACCTGTTGTTATAAAGTTCAGTTCAATTTGGTAACACGCGATTTCACGATGTCCACCCTTTTGATGCAAGACATTGACACATCGCGTGCAAATGTGAGCTTTGCTGGAAGCGTCTTGCATGAAATTGGAGCGCGGTTTTCCTTGGACATGTACACAGCTAGGAGTTAAGAGGCGCATAAAGGGAAGGACCTAAATCTACAAAGCAAATGTTGATGTAGACAATACATATGGCAGGACATGGTGGAGGGGAGGGGAGGTGACACCATTGGGGGGATTTATGCGAATCACGTGACCGTGAGATACGAGGCTGGAAATGGGGTAACAGGGAAGACCTATTGGAAGAAAGGACAAGACAAACGTAATCTCTTGATCCAAGAGGGGACAAAGGTATACTCATGGTACCATTCAATAAATTATCAACCGTTATGTGGAATTGGAGGTTTTTTCTTTTTTTTTATGAATAAGACGAGCTTTCAAACCGGATAAAGGTATTTATTCACAAACAAGGTAAAAATACCACGCGTTCTCCGAGTCAGGGTTTTTTATTTGTATTTTTTAATAATGAAGTGGGTTTTATCATAGTTTTCTAGCGTAAGAATAGTCTCAGTTGGTGACAACACATATGTGTTTAATCTTTGAAGATAATATTAACAAATTTCAAATGAAACATGAAATACAAAAAAAAACAAAGAAAATACCAAAAAAGTTATCGGTCGTATGTGGGATCTTTTTCTTTTCACGTTTCTTTTAAATTTAGTAATATAATTAAATATTACAATGAGGTTTATAAGCCACGATAAATTGAAGATACATGCTTATACCGCATATTAATATGGACAGTTACGCAACTACCAGGTAGGTACCTACTGTTTACAGTTTTATATTTTATTTTCTCGCAGGTGCAACTAGCGAACTAATTAGTGATTTCATTATGGCGCGCACAAAATAATTAATTATTCACTGAACTTTAATCGTTTTCGAACGAATTTACACTCTACTGTCTTATATATAAATTTGGTTGTGTGTATGTTTCGACAAAACTTTTCATTTTTGTCTTTTATTACTGTCTTTTGGCATTTGTTATAGCTTCTAGTTCCTACGTATACGTTATGCGTTATATTGATTGAATAGTTTAGTGGAATGCCAGTTATCCCTTATAATAGGGTAGAGACATAGCTTTTAGTACTTTTCACTTTGCGACAGTAAGGTATTCTGGACCAGTTTCTTATCTTAGTTAAATTATTTCTTGGGGGGTGCGTGTCGTTATACAGAGAATTTACGCAGAAGGAATTACGCGAACACCGAGTAACGTCAATCCAATGATGCCTACCAAAGAGGGCATTTTGATGATGAGATGTTATTTTACTAATTTTTAATTAACAATATGAAATACTAATACGTAATAAAACTTATATATTCAGAAGCGGTGTTTGTTCATCTATATGAATACAATATATATTTTTAGAGCCATAATACATTTTACTGGAGTTCCTTATTTCAAGTAACATACGGATGACAGTTTATTTTGTTTAAAAAAGTATACGATACATTGCATTGATTCCCAAGAGATAATAAATTTCTATAATTTTTTTTTTTTAAATCAAGTACTTAAGTAATTATTAATTATTTTTAAATCAAGTACATAAGTAATTATTATTTATTTTTAAATCATGTGAATTACTAATTACTAATTATTTTTAAATCATGTGAATTACTAATTACTAATTATTTTTAAATCGTGTAAATCTCTTATGTTTAAAAAAAATAAAAATACCCCGTATGAAATAAAAAGAGCTTAAATAACAAAAGTTTTATTAGTCAACTTACAACAACAAAAAATATTTTCATATAAATACACTTTAAAGGAAGCTAGATTCCAACCCGACAAAAATAAATAATGGAATCCAATATTCAATTACGAATTCAATAAATAATAAATTCTGAATAGTGAAGTATCCGGAAGACATCTGTAATAACCCTTATTCCGATAAAAGAAAACCTAAGAAAAAATTAAGGCTTCAGATCCACACATTGTTTACCCAAACATAAATAAACGCTCGAATACACTGTAAAGGAACAACTGAATGAATATCTTGTGACCAAACAGATATTAGAATAGTATAAAAATAACCTTTAAATCATTTTGATGAAGAATATATCGACTAGAGTCGGTTGTAAACTGACAACCTTGGTAATTGTTGAAGTACTCTTGACAATTGGTGCAGATGTATTCCAATGAAACCCAGATAAATGGTATGAAAGATGGATCAATACAATATTTTGAATCTTTTGACAAATTGCATTTATGACAGTACGTTAGTTTATGCCAGTTAAGAAATTGTTGCAATAGGTGGAGTTACAAGGCAATGCGACGTCTGTAATACCTTGAAGTGGATGGAAGATAGACGGGGATTGTATTGTATAGGAGGTAGAGATGCATCTTGACGTATTTTCTGAGCCGCCAGAACCTTTAAATGAATAACTGTTAGGGACAACGCTGGAATCAAAACACTTTTTCATAATGTTCGCCGATATAATTCAGCATTCCAGACGACATCTTTTGAAGCAAGCAATGTTTGGAGGACTGGTTTAATACCCAAATTCGAAGTACAAGAGCAAGTATACCACCCCATTGGATCGTTTCAACTCCTACTAAATGAAGAGCCAAAGTTTCAACAACTTTACTTCGTAGGCGACTACAAAAAGGGCGAGCAACGTCATTATTCTAACCTAATTCTCCGCTACGAACTGATATTCCAATTATAAGAAATTATCAACAATACACTACGTGAGTAGTTTCAAGCATTCGATGGAAGTTGCTAAAATGTCAACTTTTTTATAAATGTTTATTAGAGACCCCAACGCCGGTCTAATGCACCCGAATATAATGAGGTTAGGATAAGTAGTTAAATAGGAAATAATATTTCATAAGAAATACAAAAGAAAAAAGAAAAGAAAAATGAAAAATATTTCATAAATCATAACTTAATATAATTTTCACAACTAGCCTAGCTAATTTGTAAATTATATAAGTTAATATCGCTTATATACACATCACAAAAGAATAATAAAATAACGCCTTTTTTCTCTTTACAATGTCCAAAAAAAACTTTACTCCGAACCGTCCATATCCCCGAGCAATGCCGGGTATACGATAGTTAGTTAGCCGTAAAAGGTGACTGCTAATTTCGAAACGTAAAAATCAATAATTCTTACTAAACAAGTTTTTTCTGCTTACAGGACTACAAAGTAAAGAAAACAAAAGTTTCACTTACTATGTATGCACCGAGTTTATTTTTATTCAATTTTTTAACATTAATATTTACAAGGGAGATTTATAAAAAATCTTTAAAAAACTAAATTGTGTACCTCATAGTATCTAAACAGTAAAAAAAAACAAATAAATATACATGTATGGATTTTAGTTGAATAATATATGTGAATATATACATATAGAACAAAGCCCCATACCCACAGTGCCGTAGCACGATTTTCGGGCCCCGCGGGAAGGATGTAAATTGGTCCCCAACATTCATGTCATGTTCAAAGTCGATTTATTTTACTTATCGTTTGCCTTGATAAATTATGCATTCATAAAGCGCCCCGAGACGGTCAATATTAATTGACAATGGCGCTTGTCAATGCGCTCATTCAAAATATCTATCATTCTCTCGTCAATGAGAAGTTGCAATTTTTGTCTATCGCTCTGTGAACGACCAATTGAATGCGTGTCATAAATTCACGTAAATATTGACAACCGATATTGATGTATTAAATAACAAGACACTTTGTTTTTAATCCACTTTTATTTTTTTATTTGTCAGTATGTTCTACGTCCTGAAGACGATTCGGCAGAATCGAAACTAGTCGACAAATAAAAATAAAAAAGTGGATTAAAATCAAAGTGTCTTGTTATTTAATACATCATGTCAATCCACAATGTGTTTGCTTATTCTGAAAATCAAAAAAAAATAAAAAAATAAAAAAATAAAATAAAAAACAAAAAAAAAACAAACAAAAAAGACAAAACAAAACAAACGTCTTCAACGCACTTAACACGCATCTGCATATACTCAATCAATTTTTCACAAAAATGGCGCTATATAAATCATCCGATTATTATTATTATTATTAAGGGAAGAAAATTTCTCGATTACATGTCTTGAATGCCTATAACTTAAAACTTTACATTTTTTTCATAAAAATAAAATTACCGGGACGTAAAAGGACATTGGCATAAAATGATATGTGTTGCTTAGATGTATTCTAATGGGTAAAGAATAAAAATGTAATGCCTGTGATTTTAGCAATTCTGTAATATAATTATTCAATTTATTTGGTAATTTAATTCGTCAATAATTTGTAAAACGATGCGACATTTTTAGAGAATTCAATATTCGGAGATCACTCATTCGTAAGGCTCTCGACTACGAATCCTTAGGTCGCGAGTTCAAATCCCGGCGTGCAAGTAAATTTTATTTGTTTAATTTGTGCTGTTTCACAATGAATTCATTTTAAAAATAATATATAGTATATTTGCACACGTTCAAGAGTGGAAGGATACTGTCAGTACCGCCCTGGTGAAAGACCACCATTCAGAATTGAAACGTTGCTTGAAATAGCTTTTAGCCGTGTTTGGTGACGAGATCTGAATAGCCACATATTTCCCCATCTCATCTTCCTCTTCTCCTTCCCCTCCACAATACCTTCAGCCTCACAACATTCCCCAATTGGGGATGCCATAGTCTCATTGGCTCCAGACGATTGGGAGCAGTTGGGACTCTTGTGGGGTATTCATATAAAAAATGAAAAAACTCAGACTGCTAAGTACTTCGGCGCTCGCCACAAAACTAACAACCAACTAAAACATTTACAGAATATTTAATATGTAAGATAGTAGAATCAGAATTAGCCACCATAAAATAAGTAAATAACAACTCTGTTGTACCTAAACATGCTCAATCATCTTTGTATATCCCCAAAGACTTGATAGTTTATACGCAGATGACTTATTGCTGCCCTAGATATGAAAAATATCCATAAAATACCAGCTAGCCGGTGTGCTGAATGTTTAAATGGGCCAAGGCGTTATAAAAATCACATAGACAGTCTGTAAATGATGAATATTTTTTTGATACTCCTACTTGCTACTTGTCGAGTCGTTAAGCTAAACGCTCAGTTTCCAGAATTTAGTAGTAAAACTACGGCAAGTACTAATCGCTGAATAGATTATCCCTGAAGATTTAAACAACTAAAAAACTTACCATTATTAACCATCGAAAACAAAAACACTTCAATTAGAGGCTGCTAAGTAAGTAGGTAGTTGAGTGAAGAGAAATTGTATAGGCTAAATCAATACATTTGAAATTTCTCGAAAGAGGAGTGGAACGAGCTGATTAAATAAAAACAATTAAAAGCTTAAATTTAATTAAAAAAATATACTTTGTTTCTACCACTTTACAATTATGCATAGATATATGCTTGTTTTGAAAGCGATGGTGAAAACAAAGTATATTTTTTAATTATTTTTTTTTATAATGACGCCACAAAGTGAATACCGATCGTTTGAAGAAATTATAATTAAAACCTTATTTACTAAAGGGAATGACAGAGGAACTCGATGGCTGTCTCGGAAACAAATCTTGAAAGAAGGTTTTTTTGATGCTTTGAGTCGTTTTGTGTTTTTTTTTACGAACTAACCATACACGAGTCTTGAGTACCCGAATTCACTGGCGCTATTTCACCCACCGTATATTGGGGATTATGGAGAATAAAAAAATGGAAGGGAAAGAAAAATATATAGGATGACAGGGAAAGAAAAATATATAGAATGATAGGGAAAGAAAAGTATATCTACACCAATCTGGATACCGTTAAACTTGCGTAAATGTAGTCTCACCTAAATCAAACGTTAAAAATTTCTAGATTATCGTCATTCATACGTACCACGTGTATACTATTCTCTTAATTATGGCTCGCATTAAAAAAAAATATCTATCGAAACGCTGAAAAGAAAAATGATTAAATTTTGTAATAGTTTTGACAGATAATTTTTTTTTATTAATTAGCCATCACACCGTTTTCCCGCAGGTGTAGGCAGTGAGGATAGACAGCCATATAACTCTGTTTCGGCATACACTACTAACTTATTTAAAAAAAAAACTTAATTCAATATTAGAAGAGTTTTTGTGTTTTGCAACTACAAGACATGCCACAATACGTGACAGTCGGTGATGCTGCATATTGTCATAAAGGATTGATACAAGTAAAATAAAATCAGTTTGTACCCTAGACAGTAATATTAAAGAATACACATTTCACATACCATTTGATTTGGAAACATCATACTTGTGAAACTGCCTCGACCACTTAGACTGATAGGTTTTAATTATATAATTCAAAATACACTTTGTATATACCACTTTACTTAAAATATATAAATATTTCTACATGTATAGATAGCAATGCTATCATCTTCAGGAATAAATGAATACTAAAAAATAATTTCAAGTATAGAAAAATTATAAAAAATTTAAAACAATAATTTAAGAATACACAAAATATGAGCATAAACAAAAATGAATTAAAGTAGGTAAGTAACAGATCAAAAATGTTAATGACAAAATAATTATAAAACTTGAATAATACATTTAAATTAGAAATATAAATAAAAATTATTATTATTAATATTAATATGAAAATAAATTTAAGATAGCTATTTTAAAAAAATATTTGATTATTTATTAAATTTAATTCGCTATTAACACTTTTTCTTATTTCTAAAATTTCAAAATTATCTAATTGTTAACCAGTTGTATTGGTTTGTAAAACTTTTAAACCTTTATGTTTATTTTTCATTTAAAGAAAAATTCTGCTTTCTTCCCTAAAAAATACTTCATGAGAAAACATTAAAAAAATAAAATATTATTGGTATTGTAATAACATGGACGCTGGTGATTAAAAGTTAGCGTATCTCATGATTTAACATTGACAAAAAAAACATATATATATTTGTAGGTATTCGGGTCTAAATCTAAGCCCACAACCCCCGGGCAGGCGAACTTGCCCAACACTGTGAACACCACCATCGATCATTATTTCAAACAACTTATAATACCTACCTATCAATAAAGGGAAAAGTTATTGCGAACTCAAAATGATGTAGCCATAAATCAAAGATTTTTGAAAATGTTTGATCGATAACGATGTTATGAAGTTATAAGTGTTCGTACATGTGGGGTATATCCGTGTACCAACAACTAGATCTGAGTAAAAAAATGTAGTGAAGACAAATCAATCTGTGTTTCATCAATCTGTGCCTATGAGGCGATTAGGTGTCGGTAGGTAAGAACTAAATTTTGTTTAATTGTGCTTGCTATCAAATAGCATGATAATATTTATTTATTTATTTAATAATGTTTAACAAAAAAGTCGCAAAATTGTGCCCTTACTGGGGTACCCGTTCTAAGGTCACATTGTACATTTTTATATAAGGATTATGAATTAGATCAAGTATATTGTAAGTTTGATAAAAAAACATTAAGTGAGTTTTCGTAATTATGTTAAAATATTACTAGAGGAACATTATAATGCAATGCATTAATAAAAATTCTAAAATCTATAAGAAAACATACCGTGATCGTTAAACTTTGTTAGGTTGCAACATCATGTCTGTATTCTTCCTTCCCTTGTCCATAATCCATATCTTAATACTCTTTTTTAATTCGGTTAATTTTGTAATGGTTTTTATTGCCAGAGGGAGGATGTTAAATACTTTTCTTGAGAAGTATTGCAAATTTCTTTGTCCAAAATTAGTTTTAGTTGTAGGTTGATGGAATGTAAGTTGTAATGAGGATCTTGTGAATCGACCCAAGTTTGTATGTGTAAAATTATCTTGATTTTTGAATTCGTAAAAATATCTATTTACTAATCTTGTATTCGTAGCTGTTTAGAATTTATTTGTTCTTTGGTTTAATACAGATTGCCGGAAATGTTCCCACGGAACCAGGATTAACACATTGTAGTGAAAGATTTATAAGATTTTAACAGATTTGTAGTTTACCTTACTGAGATTTCTAGTTGCAGCAATTTAATACAAAGCCAAGGAAAATTACCACAGATTTTATCACTTCTTATATATTTTAGGTGTTAAAAGTGTAATTAAGTCGCATTTTTTAATCTGAATTCAAACATTTTACAATAAACATTTCAAACTTTCTATAAAAAAAATCCTCTGTTTTGGCAAAAACAAAAAAAAATCATCCACCGTGTTTTAATAACATTCAATAATATTTCAGATATTTTTAGCAAATATTTTTGATATTTCTTTAACCTCACTATTTTACTAAATAAATTATTATAAGTAAATATTATTTTCCGAAATGGCTTCATTTTATCTAAAATAATTATAAATATGATTTTTATCGTACCCACTATGTACTGACACAGAATTTTAAAATTTAAGAAATGAAAACAAAAAACATACTTAGGATAATGAATGTACCAACACGTCACATTTCTTACTTGTTAAAATATGTATTCAGTTGATTCGCAATTGAATAGAATGCTCTCTAGGTACATCGAACATATACGAGTATAGTACAGTATATATAATACGGCGATCAGGGCTGAATATTCAATCCATCAAGTTTTACGTTCAATTTCTAACTTCTTTAATTTTTTCACTCGGGTTCAACGTCCGAGATATTGCACGGAAATGAATTAATTGTTCTCGAACACAAATGTGGCTTTCGCGAAGTATTAATCAAACGGGCCGGTCGGGTCGTCACAAAGCGGCGTTTGATGTCCCCTAAATGGTTTCAATATACAAGGTGTAGATATGTATCATCGACAGTTGGAAAGGCATTTCTAGATTTGCAGGAAACGACAGAATTTAAATGCTTTGGTTAAAAGTATGAATTATTACAGAGGTTTATGACTATGTTAATTAAGAGTACCGTGTTATTATTATGCATATACATGAACAGATCTAAAATATGAAATTTTGCTCTAATTTTTTTTTTTTATGTGAACACCGCACAAGAGTACCCACTGCTCCCAAACGTTTTTACTCAGTGAAACTATGGTATCCACAATTGTAGAATTTTATGAGGCTGAAAGTAGTGCAAAGGGGAAGGAGAAAAGGAAGAGGAATGTGGGAAAAGACTTGCCTATTCAGAACTGGTTACCAAACATGGCTAAAGCCATTTCAAGAAATGTTTCACTGCAATTGAATGGTGGACTTTCACCAGGGCGACACTGAAAGTATCTTCTACTCTGGAACGTGGGCAAATATGCTCTATATTATTAAAATCAATTAATTTTGAAACAAGTCTAATTAATTAAACAAAATTTACTTGCGCCTCAATTTGAATCTGCGACCTTCAAATATTATATATTTGAATCATATACATTATAATACTATTAATTGATAAACTAAAGTTCTTAAAAACTTAAGATAAGATTTTTGTGCATAGCGCAAAGGGTAACAATTATTTTTATAAACAATAATTATTAGCCTGAAACACTCATCCAAATTAAAAAAAAACCTTTCCGAGCAAAGATAAATGTCACCGACAGGACTCGAACCTGCACCCTTCTGATGTCCGGTCAGATGCTCTACCGTTGAGCTACGTCGGCTTATCGCAAACCCGCCAAGTTAATATATTAATTATTATTTTTAATTATTAATTATTTTATTTACATACTAATAAAGTTGGTTGTTTACAGGTGAAAATATAATAAAAACAGTAATTATTGAATGAAACACTAGTATATATTGATTAACTTGGCGGGTTTGCGATAAGCCGACGTAGCTCCACGGTAGAGCATCTGACCGGACATCAGAAGGGTGCAGGTTCTAGTCCTGTCGGCGACATTTATCTTTGCTCGGAAAGGTTTTTTTCAAGTTGGATGAGTGTTTCAGGCTAATAATTATTGTTTATAAAAATAATTGTTATATAATAATACCTTCAAACGATTGGTATTCACTTTGTGGCGCCATTATTAATAAAGCAATTAAAAAATATATGACAACATCGCTTTCGAAACATGTAGATATATACAGTGGTGAATACTAAGTATATTTTTAAATTAATTTACAAATACATGATATTCAAATATGATATATTTTACATTTGAATCATTAACGCACTTCTGCTTTACATAGTATAACTTAAAGTACAAGACAGAATATAATATTAGAAATTAGCATTTTATATATATTTAAAAAAAAATTAATTTATTGTAATTTATTGTAAATTAAATTTAATAATTTTATTTGATTTACATTTTATTGAAAAAAAAAATTAAGTTCTACGAATTAAACACAAAAACAATTAAGAAATGAGCAAGCAATAAAGATCTTATATGAGCGTGTAAAACTACAACGTTTAGAACTAGAGAACATGTGTAACATAAATACAAAGAAAAATGAAATCTTGTATAGGAAATATCAGTAGTCTTATGTAACTACGTAGGCCCATTGTTGAATATTCTTCTCCCAGCTTAGATGAAAATAAATAAGAACATTTTTTCGTATGCGATTTTTAGCATTGTTAATAAAATACTCTCAATATAACTCTTGTGATGCACTACCATTCAGAAATGAAACGTTACTGGGTATTTTTACTAGATTGTAACAAGTATTTTAGTTAGCCAAGAAGGTCTCTCGGTACGGCAGGATTGGCGATGAGGTACAAAAAGGAATGCCCAAGATCCATCGGATCGGCGAGGAGCTTCTGGCAAAAACGTATAATGGCGGCCTTCAGTCTTCAAAATCCCATCACGAACAATCCATCCGAACAGTATCGGCCCCGTTCTTGAAGATACAGTCAACACACACCTCCTTCCGGACAAGATAGCGTTGATTGCTGCAGATGTAGCAAATCTTCCCACTCGCCATCACAACCAATTGATTCACTAGTTCAATACAGTTGAAACTAGTGTTTGGATGACATAATATGCTTAAATGTAGCTAAAGTAATATTGGTTGTTTCATTGACATGCGATGCATTCATCCATCAAAGACAATTATAGATATTTTGACAGTTATTGTTTAATTTAATGAAAAAAGCATTCAGGAAAAAGAACTCGTGGTACCATAGCTATACTTAAAAGTGTCGGCAGGCTGACCAGTGCTCCATTGCATATTTTATATCGCTTGACTGAAACAAATAGCGAACGCGTAATCATGCGCCCAATTCGAAAATGCACTGCTTTTTCATTTTCAAATACATAATTACAGCGTAATAGATTTATGAGCTGGAAAACTATGGGAGAGATTAACTGCATACATTACTGCCAGAATGTTTAAACTCGATAAGGGAATTACACGCCATACAAAAGCGTCCTTGTATTTTTATAATCCGAGATCAGCCTTTCGCCCCGCTAAATGTTTTATGAATTTATGATAATATTTTTATACGGTTAAAAGCAATCATTTATTTTTCTACACCACCTTAAAATGAGAATCCGAACGCTACGCAGCTATATGTGTCCCTAAGCTGCTTACAGTGGCTAAGTCAGATATTCTTATATGCTAAATCAAATTTAATTGAAGAGCATTGGTTTACGTTTTGTAAAATCATAAATAGTATACTTTTAAATTTTCGGCCTTGTACCTAATACGGTTGATACCGCAAATAGGTATTTATGCGTTTACCGCAAATTTGAGCAGTTGTTAGGCGCAAATTGTGAATTCCCTCATATTTAACACATCATTTTAACTTAATTAATTAATTCCAAAAGCCTCACAGAACAAGCCATATTAAATTGTCGAGATTCAAATAAATACAACGCAAATTGTGAACTCTTTGATATGGGTTTCAGACGCTTAGCTTATTTTATCATCAATTCGGTTGTGTAATTTATTGTCTAACCTAACGGTGACCGCTGAGGTAAGTGCAAGCCGAAGTAATGTAATATAATTTTTAATTATTAATTATTTTTATTGAGATTTAACAACCTCGCCGTAATATTTAATCATTGAAGAAGATAATATTAACATAACCCGAATGAAAGATGAAACCGGACAAAAGGACAGAAACTAAAAATATTTCAGTCGCATCTGGGACTGAAATATTTTTAGTTTCTGTCCTTTTGTCCGGTTTCATCTTTCATTTAGGTTATGTTAATATTATCTTCTTCAATGATTAATGTAATATAATTCAAATCGCGCTCCCGTCTTTTTGAAAAGTTTCTTTACAACCGGGGGGGGGGGGATGAATGTTTAATTTAGGTGTTTTTTTTATGTGCTTGTTTATATTTATTCTCTTACTGTTATTCGAAACATCGGTATGTTTGCTCCAAAAAACAATGCGGGAGTCATATTATAAAAGTATTATACCAAGTCTTGTTAAAAACAGCGTTGGGACAAATCAGTGGCGTACGGTCCATAACAATGTTTTTATGTAGCGCCGTTTAGTGATTAAAATTACCTCATGTGTGATTGCAATTTGATTACGATTGTACCTTCCCTTAAAAGATTTAATATATATTTTTTTTAGAATTCCAAATTGCTTTCTGACCAAAGACCAAACGGAAGTTCATTCTAAGAATGTGGATCCAACACATTAACAGCTCTGGTCCCGAATTTTGAAGCATTGATGGTTCAATCAGTCTGTTCGACGCAGCAGACTTGGCCTACCTAAGCGTGAGTTTTTCTCTGAGTAAGATTGTAAAGGCTGAAAAGCTAGGCCTACCCTGAGAAAAACGACCAATAAAAGTTATTAAAAAATGAAAACGATTTAAAAAAAAAAAATTATGTGACTATCGTTCCATATTTATAAATTATTTCTATAAGACAAATTTTTAATTTTCAGTAGGATAATAAATTGGCCAATTTCAAATATTTTATGCACAATAATGTATACCCGTACATGAAAAACTACCCATAGGTACCAGGCAAATAATATCGGTTAATTTTTTTTTGGGATTTCTGAAATTTCTTTGCGTTTCTGTTTTGTTTTTATTTCACTTGACTATAATATAAAATGCACTATATACTATGACCAACAATGGATGTGATCGCACACCATCCCCTCCCAGTAGGAACGGATTAAGAAAGTAAAACACGAAATATAAACTGATCACTGAGTTGCAACAATATTTGACTCGCTTCCATTTAGGTTTCCACACAGAATAGATAATGTTGACACACGGCAAGAATATCCACCTCACGGCTCACGCTAAAGCGACACGCCAGCGCGCCAAAGGGGATCGGCACGGCGCGGCGGGCGTCGAGGAGGTTGAGCCTAAGCTGCAGTCTGCAGGTTTATTATATTAGCCACGGCCATACGCCCGCTGAAATAACAGCACACTACCACTGAGCTAATATCATTCAAATACTGAACAAGCGATAGCATATTAGTGTAAATCGTACCTATTTCTTTTGAAATTTTTTCGCTCTGCAGGAACGGTGATTAAATAAAAATTCACTGCTTCAAGATTTTGATCGAATATGAAATCACTCGTTTTGTTATCTCCAATTCTCATAACAATAGTTTGTACGGAGGTTGACAGAACCTTAACCACCAAGATGCTTAACACCATATTATAGCATGAAAGTAATTATGTCGTGCGTGTATTATTGTACGAAATAAAATTTTAAAAATCCCAATACGGTCAAATTGTCTTGAAAAAAAATAAAACAAACTGTAAAAAAGTAAAAAATACAAGAAAAATTATAGAAAATAAAGACACAAATGATTTTTGGAATTTTTTCATTTACCACATACAACAAGTTATTACATTGCGTACAACAATAACTGAAAAAAGATCTCTCGCAAAAAAAAAACATACTAAACCGGAAATAACACAACATATTATTAACTGCATTAGGAAAAGAGATGAGCTCCATATAAAAACTAAACAAGACCCCTATGACACCTTTAATCTCCGATATTATAAAAGATCTAGAAATATTTGTAAAAATGTTATACGAAATATCAAAGAAAACTACTACAAGAAAAAAATCTATGAATGCAAGAATGATTCCCGAAAACTCTGTCAGATTATAAATAAAATCACTGATAAAAAACTTCATTAAACAACAATACCATTCGAGAATTAAATATAAACATGATTCCTACCCCATTTGCAGATCACTCTGACAAACTTCTTGAGTACATTAATAGCTTTTGTTATTAAAATTGGATCAAAACTAATAAATGATATTAAAGAATCCCTAACTAATGAAGAAAACACAGAAGAGGATGTTTGTATTAACCCTGAAAATTTACTTAAACTTAGATCAGTAACAAGAGAGGAAATAAATAAAGTCATAAATTCTCTTAACTCAAACACCTCACCAGGAAATGATATTATCACAAACAAAACAATCAAACACCTACAAAATTTACTGATCTTGCTTCTGACATACCTTGTCAATCTTTTCATATATAAATATGTATTTTCCTCTTGCCTCAAAAAAGCTGCTGTAGTACCAATTTATAAAAATTGAAGCAAAAACAATATTTGTAACTACCATCCAATAAGTCTATCAAACACATTTTCAAAAATCTTGAAAAAAATATGAAAAAGCAAATTCTACAGTATCTGGAATTATCTTCTACACAGTACGGTTTTATGGAAAACCCAGGTACTTCATGACAAATAGGATTTTAACAGTAACTTCAATGTCATGCAATGTGCAGTGTTTTCTAATATATGTGTCCTGCGCTTTCAGCCATCATTAGTCAAGTCATACCATCTCAGCCCAGTATTTGTACAGCGCCCTTGAGGTGATTTTTCACAAAAACGGCGCTATATAAATCGTCCAAGTATTATTATTATTATTCAGATACAATAGTAAAGTTAACAAACATAATTACAAAAAACTTCGACGCTGGTAGAAGATCCTTGGTAATATTTACTGATCTAAAAAAGCTATTTACTGATCTAAAAGACACTATTAATCATAAAATATTGTTTTTGAAATTTAAAAAAAAATGGAAAGTCTACACACTACAACTATTAGAAAGCTACATATCGGAATGAGAGCAGCATGTACAAATGGGTGGAAAAGGGAGTAATTCTATTAAAATAAAGTATGGAGTCCCACAAGGAAGTGTCCTAGGACCATTATTATTTCTAATTTACATAAACAAAATTTCTGCCCTACCCATCAAAAGAAAAATAATAAGCTTTCCCAATGATTCTGTAATAATATTTCAAGAAAATAACTGGAAAGATACTTCCAATGAAGCTGAATGTGGGCTCATCATTCTACAAAAATTGATAAAAACCAACTTACTTACGTTGAATATAAGTAAAAGAAAGTATTCAACATTTTCAGTTGATACAAGGGGATAACCAGGGAATGAATACAATTTTTCACAATGTTCTTGCCCCCTTATTACGCATTCAGAAAATATAAAGTATCTTGACATAGAAATAGATGAAAATCTTCGTTGAGACACTCACATAAATGGTATTACAAGGAAACTAACAAAATACACAATTTTATTTTAAAACACCATAAAAATTTAATGTCAAAATGATGTTAAAAAAGTTTACTATGCGCTATGCCACTCCCGCCTCGAATATGATATAAACGGATGGGGATCGCCAACTACTAAAATGATCCCAATATAATACATGAATTAAAAATGTAAGGAATATTATTTATTCCCCACTTCTCAGTATGTTCACACTACCCAAATAATATTAAACATTTAAATAAGTCAATACCATTCATTACAAATAAGTTAGTCACAATATTAAAACCACTAAAATACTTACAGAATTTAACAGCATTATTAAATTTGATTTATATTAAATAAAAAAAATATAATAATGGAGCTCTACAAATTGAACGCAAATACAATTAATAAGTTATTTATGTCGTTCACTACTCTATTGAACAACTGGGTACCTACATATTTCTCTCTGGAGGTGTTCACGTAACAAAATAAAATGACACGCATTTTCAGTAATTTCACCCTAAACTTACTTTAAAAATATATATATATATATTATTACTGTTATGTAACCATGTTCATGAAAATTAATTAAAAAAAAACTAACCGTAATGCATTTTCTCTGCAGGAGTGGACAAGTATGATTAACCACAATACATTTCTGTATTGGTGCACACTCCTTGCTTCATTCCCATCCGCATTTTTTTCTTTGTGTATTATACCGTTTGGCATGACCGTCTCATGTATTAATCCACTTAATCGTGCCATATTCTCCCAGGGTCCAACTTCTTTTTAAATTTACTTTCGCGTCATATATAATATTCTCTTGATTCTCCTTTCTTCGTTCATCCGTTCAAACCAACGCTGGACCAAACCATCCAAGCGTTAATTCAATAATACTGTTCATTAAGCAATCAGCCATGCATTCTTTTCGGTTCTCCACTTTCGTAAGGCCGTCGTACATGGTTTTACAGACGGCTCAGAGATCTTTTTTCTACTGCATTCAGTCTACTTTTATCCTTCGTCTATCAGTTCCATGCCTTAATGCCAACACCATGGTTTGTATAAGATCTCCATTGTGAACTTAACTTCTAGCCTCGCATCCTTAGACAACTTTTTATTCACGATTTTTATTATTATCGTTCATAAATAGCGGACAAAAAGGGTGATAAATAAAATATTTCAAAAAACATTTTCAAAGAAAAGAATTATTCATCATTCAACCGTTGTTTTGTTTGCCTTTCGGGTCAAGATTTTATTAATATCTTGAAACCCCAGTGCAAAAAAATATATCTTTGAAAATGAAAATGGAAAAAACGATAGGTACCTACAGTTGTTTGTTTTGCCTGTATGTGCTTCCCTTTGATGTTTTATTTCCCTTTATTCTTTCCTACTGATCCTTAGAAAGGTCATACATCAATAAGATGTTGAATTTTGTATGTCAAAATTTTACCTAAAAGGAGGTTAAGCAGATACAATAGAATCTCACCCCTGATTCCGTAAACCATTTTTACCTCGTCCATAACCCATGAAATCCAAGCAGCCAAGCAGCCACTATGTATGCTAACTCCTCCGGGAACATTATGTATTTGTCATAAAAAAACACGTATGAAATGTCAAGGTGGCATTATCGAATTAGTTTTATCGTTTTATGTATCGAAAACCGATTTTTTATGCAAATTACACTTATATAGGATTTTTATGTTTATTGTATAGCCGTCTTGTGTTTCCTTCCCATAGTTGAGACACTATTTCTTACAGTAAGAAGACTATCATCAATCATCAAATGATTCCCTAAAAACAGAAACACACCCATTATGACGATGGAAAGTTGAGCTTATGCGAAACTCATTTTCACGAAACATAACTCAAATAAAAAGTCAAATTTCTACTTTTTACTTATTGAAGAGATGTACTGCTAATCTTCGTCAAAGGATTTTTTCTTTATAGATTTAAAACACTGTATTTCCATACTGAACTTTTTAAATTATCAAACAAACAATCCGGCTGCATGTGTAATTTTTAGGCAGTTTTTATGCATCAATCTCTCCATAGCAAATAATTTGACATGCTAAAAACAGTCGTCTTGAATAGAAGCAGAAAAATCTGTTCTAATTCCATGTCGCCAGAGCTCACCGATAGAGAGTTTTTATTAATTACTGTGTCACACAAACAGATTTTTAACTGTAATCGTATCAACCGTTAGCAACAATAATAAATTATTTTAATAGATAAATGTCTACATATTTCGAAACCAATGGTTCCTTCATCAGGATACAATGTATACGTAAAAGCGAATACAAATTATAAACATAGACAAAAATAACCAGTTCTGAGTGTAGGTAAATAAGTCTACCAAATAATTAAATGATTAAAAATTGTTTTGTTTAAACCACTCTTTAAAAAATAAATATCACGACGTTAACAGCGCCCTTGAGGTGATTTTTAATCCAATTATTATTATTATTATTATTAATCAGCGAACTTTGAAGCCTAATGACGGAACCACTTTTTTCGAAATATGTTTACATTTACTTTTTAAATAGTGGTTTAAACAAAATAATTATTAAATGAATTAAATAATATACTATGTATTAACCATTTTATTAATGTAAAGATATCTACATGTTTCAAAAGCGATGCTTTCTTCACCAGGAATAATACTAAAAATAATAATGTCAAGTATAGAAAAATGATAAAAATTAGAACACAATAGACAAATTATAATCATATACAAAAATTGATTAAAGTAGGTAAGTAATTAATCAAAAATGTTAATAAAAAAATATAATAAAACATTGAATAACAAATGTATATTAGATATTAAAAAAATATATTTTTACTATTCATATTAATGTGAAAATAAATTCAAGAGATTACTATTATTAAAAAAAATATTTTATTTTTTATTAAATTTTTCTAATTTTTTTAATAAGATTTCTAAAACTTCAAATTTATCTAATTGTAAATCGGTTGTATTTGTATATACTATTTTTAAACTTTTATTTATATCAAATGAATGATTCTTTTCTAAAATATGATTTGCAGATTCAGAATAGTTGTAATTATTTTAACACTTCGGTGTTCCTTAACTCTTTCTGTAGGAATAGTTGCAATCGTTACAATAAAATTAAATTAGTCATTTTAGAAATCTGAAAAAGCGTTAATAGTGAATTAGATTTAATAAACAATCAAATATTTTTTTAAAAATAGCAATCTCTTGAATTTATTTTCATTTTGACAATGATAATAAAAATTATTTGTTTTTACTTTCTAATATAAATTTGTTATTCTATGCTTTATAATTATTTTTTTGTTATCATTTTTGATTAATTACCTACCTACTTTAATTATTTTTTGTTTGTGTTTATAATTTGTATATTCTTAAATTATTGTTCTAATTTTTATCATTTGTCTGTACTTGAAATTTTTTTTTTTACTCATATAATCATGAGGTTGACAGCATTGCGGTCGAAACATAGAGATATTTTTTTTTTATAAAAGTGGTGTAAACAAAGGACATTTTTAATTATTTATTTTTATCGTATTTAAAAACACAAATATCATCTGTAATATCAGAAATCGTCAATCTTTGTTCCAAAATTTGCAATCGCGACTCGGAATTAATTTCTCCCCGCCCAAGCGCGTGTATCCACCGCTATCAAAGATCGAAATAATTAAAAATAATATGGCGTTATTTTGTTATTGGCTAAAATCGTGATCGCACGCATGTTGATCGAGCGGGGAGGAGGGACTTTCCAAAATAAAAGGAAAACGCCACTGATAGCCTTTTCATTAAAACACAAGGGGTCTGAACCAACAAAGTTCAGTTGATTTTCAACCACCAATATCATGTTTTTCTGAACATCGGGAATTTATATTTTAGTTTCAGATAGAAATGAGCTTTAATAAAAGTAAAAATTTGCACTGGTAGCTTAGAAATATACACTTTGTGTAATATTGGTATGATATAGTGATTATATGATAAAAAAAAACATCGAAGAAATGTGAAGAAAATAATAAATAAATAAATAAAATAAAATAACTAACCTTAACCTTAAACATAGTTAACCAAAGCTTTTTTAATCTAACCCATTAATTTATCATGTTCTATTTTGTCACTGTTCTATTTTGTGCGGTTGCCGATATACTAGGTATATAATATTATGTAGTATTTGAAACAAGAGTCTTTTTTTTTTTATGAATACCGCACAAGAGTCCCAACTGCTCTCAATCTCCTGGAGCCAGTGAGACTATGACATCCCCAATTGGGGAATATTGTGAGGCTGAAGGTATTGGGGAGGGGAAGGAGAGGGTTAGGAGGAAGGTGGGTAAAATACCTGGCTATTCAGATTTGGTTACCAAATACGGCTAAAAGTCATTTCAAGCAACGTTTCAATTCTGAATGGTGGTCTTTCACGAGGGCGATACTGAGAGTATATTCCACTCTGGAACGTGCACAAATATACTATATGTTATTTTTGAATGAATTAATTGTGAAACAGCACAAATTAATTAAATAAAATTTACTTGCGCACGCCGGGATTTGAACCCGCTACCTTCGGATTCGTAGTTGAGAGCCTTACCCCTCGATATATCATGAGCATATAACGAAAAGTGCCCAGGCCCAAAACCGAAGTCCTTTGCATGGACACGAACTCACAGCTTTGCAAGTAAAAATATTTTGTTCGTATCTGAAATAAAATATACTTTAATTAAAAAACAATTTCAAATTTTCGAAACTATGTATCTGCACCCATGCGAAAATTCTCAATCTCAATCTACCAATTAAACAAAGACTGTGACATGGCCACTTTTCGTTTCATGCTTTCGATATAGATATATGTATATGCAATTTTCGGTGGCGTTTGAGAATACCCCGATAACTGGGATTTTGGTTATTTTCTTTTAAGTATAAAAATACGGTTACTGATGCGTTTATTTGGGATTGGTAAAATCCTGACATCTGTATTTAATTTGAAAATACCCTGATTATGATATGATATGTGAACAATTAGTTTGATCAAAATATGTCAAAGGACCATACTAGTTATTCCCAACCACCGAATTATCACCGGCAGAACGTTTAGTATTACCATTGCTTGTAATTTTTTAACAGATTTACTTGAATCATGAAATTAAAAAAAATGTTTTTATCTATACATTATGACCCAAATGAATAAAAAAAGAACAATGGTTCACGTTGTTGTTTTAATTTGAATTTTAATATAAAGAAACTGATATTTTTCAACAACTTTTTATGTTTAAAACAACTTTAATTGTCAATTTTTGTATTTTATTTAAGTTCTGATCAAACCACTTTTTTTTTTACCAAATTTAATAAAATTTATGACAGCGGAAAGTAAATATTGTATTGTGAGATGTATAAGTTTGTCAACAGAACGGTTACTCGAACCGTAGTTTATTTTAATGTTTTGTTTGTTGAATTCTCAACATAACGTAAAAGAGCTCAATGATGCGATGTAAATCTTTTCCCTATGAAAGGAAGCAAAATATTGAAAATTCATCCTTCCGACTACTTCTAACATATTAAGGGCAAATGTCTTCCCACTTCCGGGATGTAGAAACAAAAAAATCAATAAAAGAAACCAGTGACGACATGTGAATTTTTATTTTTATATTTTTTAATTTAAACTATAAAATAATAAAAAATAAAAACAAAAAAATTTCATGCACAATTTTTACACTAAATATGCTTACCGCTGGTTAATGTTTGTCGGGTTCGTGCAGTTTGTCCTGCATGAAGTACTTTACTTAACATCATAATTTATTATATTCGTTACTGTCGACTGTCAGTCAGGAGGATTGGATATTCTGACAACGGGCATCAACTGACTCCCCTTTCTCAGAAAGATGATCTACACAGCATCCGCAAATATAGCACAAGTCCTGAGTGAGGTAATTTTCCTCACTGTAAGGACAACTATTCAATTCAATATAACAATAGGCCCTGATTGAAGTAGTTTTCCTTAGAATTTGTAGGGACAACTATTCATTTCAACATAAAATATGTCCTCAGTGAAATAATTTCCCACAATGTAAAAAAGGATTATTATTCAATGTAATATAACATAGGCGGTGAGTGTAGTAATATCCCTGAATGTTTGAAAAGACAACCATTCAATTCAATTTAACATACGTCCTTAGTGCCAACTATTCAAATTCTTCAAGTCAGTGAAAAATCTGTGTAAGTTTATTGTTGCATGTACTCTTCACAGAAACAAGAATAATTTAACCATGTTCACTACGCATTTGAAAATTCTCTCATTTGGACGTATAATTTTCCACACATTTCTTGTAAACCAAAATGCCAGACTAATTGAATTTGTGATGATAACGGTTACTATCAAAATGTAATTAGCAACCGTGAATTAAAATTAAATGCTTTTTAATTTCAATTGCTTCCGCCTATGGTCATTAAAATAATTATTTCCACAGAATAAAACTAGATAACTTTTAATGAACGTAATTTTTACAAAACCGTTTTAAGACAGATTTTTAGCACATATAAATTTATTTTCAGTTGAATCAAAGCGCTTTAAACTAATCTACGTTTTCGCCATTTACACCTCATTTCCAACATGGAAGCATTTGAAAAAAAAGTTGCTCTGGTGTCTTTACTTTATACGTAATAAATTGATGAAAAATAGTAACTAACTGTAGTGATATTCTAAAAAAATACCGAAGTTATGGTACCTAATTACAAATACATGAATTGGACCATCCAAATAATAAGTTATATAAAGTTGATCTTTCTTGCAGAACTTTAAACACCATGGATCTTGAGCAAGAAGTACTAGGTTCAATAGGGATGTTATAATTTTTTTTTAAAGTAATGCTCCCGAAATGGCTTCATCTATGTTGAGAGACGAAGTCTACAAAGCTAGGCAGGTCGATTCTTTCACTTTCACTTTCCCTATCCATCCAGCCTGACAATATTCCCTAAACGATTATACCATAATTCCATTGGCTCCAGACTATTTGGACTCTTTTGCATTCACATCTGCTTATAAGCATTAAATTTTACCTTACCTATAAATTACAAGCAATATTAGATACCATATTTACTCATATACTGTTCTAGAGAAGTGCATTCACAAGTGATAACTCAATACAATCCACAATAATATACTCGTACGAATCGATAATATTTGGGAATTTAGGATATATCAATTGTTTTACGGTTCTGGAGATTATTCCGTCTGGAAACATTCCCTTCAAAATATTAACAATAACGGCGCGTTGCTGAATCGTTAAGCGCTCCATAATATTTGGTCACGCTAGACTGCCAAAATCAAATAAATCAAATTGGATCATTCTACTGCTAGCGAGTACAAACTGCCTATATATTTATATTTAAACATTTATCTGTACGCAGTTCAAATGTATGTAGGTATGCGACAATTCTACGACGACGTCTGACAAAATATGAAAATGGAATTTGAGGTTATGTATCTCAATTTTGACAACGGATTAATATAACCTGAATCAAGATACTACATAAGTTATGCAATTTTGAAAGTACAAATTAAAATATTTTCAAGTATCTAGTGTTTAGAGCTCTAAATAACTGTAATCCGTAACAGTTTAGCGGGAATTAAAAAAAAAACGATGGGCCTAAAAATTCGAAGCTTGTTTAATGTGGAGTTGACCTGTCAGTGGGTGAGTTAGCATCGCGCTTGAGTCCCACCCGGTCGTCGTGAGTTTAAGTCCCCTATGACGATACAAATAACTTCTTCCGCTTACTGTGAAAATAATTTTTTTTTTTTTTTAATGTTTAAATGTAACCATCTTATGCAGTTTGAGATCTAGTATATTTTATGGGTATTCTTTCAAAGGTTTACCCCTAAAACCTGTAATTCAAAACAATCGATTTTTTTTATGAATGTTAGTAGTGTTGTTGCATGAGTACGGTATAAACCTACCCGTAATACAAGAGCTATGATTAAAATGAATCCATATAATTTTGTACACATAGCGCGTATTTATTGCATTGCATCCTGAGCATTGGAGAAAACTGGCTGTTTCGAAGAAACGCCACCTAACAATAGCCTGAAGGTTATAAAATATTTTATCAGCAGAAATACACCTTTGTTGCAATACACCTTTGAATTAATCCATACAGTATAATCTAACTCCACCACACGATAAAAAGACAAATCAAGCAACCAAACGTAATACCGAATTAATGACGTTCCAGCAAATCCAAGCGCACTCGTGTCACCCAATGTACAAGCATTCCTCTTAATCCCGATAATTGTCTCTCAACAGAAATTTCAGTTGTGGCTGCCTTAACGCGAGCTCCGCACACGAGGCGTCCACTTCACAATGTTAAACTAAAATATATTATTTGCAGTTCGGGCTCGATTGCATCCGATACGTTTCGGCGCCGCTCGGCCTAAATGTTCCCGGGCGGCACGTGAAACCGGTGTTTCGCTGCTCGTGAGTTGATGCTGTTTAATCACGGATAAATCCGATCAAAGTGACCTGGAAGTGAACGTGTTGAAATTACATTTTGTTTTAAATGTTATTTTTTCGACGCCATTTACAATATGTTTTTCAGGGACTCGCTTTTTAGCGGGGAATAAGAATTTTTTTTTTCTTTTATTATCTACGTTTTTCAATAGATGGATTCAACTAAATTCTTCAATATTTGTTTTTCAAACATTTTTTGTTTTAAGAAATCTGTGCCTAAAGTTGTTTAAATGCTTTGAAAATGTTACTAGATATTTTAGAATTCAGGAGCCAATAATAAATGATAATTTACGAAGCCCCATTTTTCCACGAAAGCACTTCAAAGGCTCTATAAAATGAACGAAATAAGCTTCAAACTTTAATTGCTAAGAACTGAACTAATATTGCATGTAACTAATGCAGTATTTCTTAAGATGGAGTAATTCGAATGTTTTAAGGGGGCAATTCGCAAATCATTAAATATAAATAATTTGTTCCAGTTTTTCGTTAAAAAATCATATTTGGCTGGAATCTATAAAAAAATCATTCTTTTTTTATATGAATACCGAACAAGAGTCCCGACTGCTCCCAACCGTCTGGAGCCAGTGAGACTATGGCATTCCCAATTGGGGAATTGTGAGGCTGAAGGTATACGGGAGGGGAAGGAGTAGAGGAAGAGGGAGGTGGGAAAATTCTTGTAAAATGTTTAAAAAAATCATTCTCTTAAAGCTAGTTATGAAAATTCTCTGTATGTAGATAGTAAATCTGAAACAAAAATCATGCAGTAGTGGAAAATTTTATTAAGCAGGGTTTTTTTTAAGAATTTCTGGAAAAAAGATGACAGAAATGTGAAAGAAATTCCATAAAGCAATAACACTGTTAGAATTCGATGATTTAATTGGTTAATTACGATGGCATGGAGGTTTTTAAAGTGTTGAAGTGGGGCAACACACAAATAAGGTTGAGAAACACTGAACTAATTAGTATATCACTATTAATTGTCTTTGTGTTTAATTCGTAGAACTCCATTTAATTTATTTTTTTAATTTAATCTAAATCAAATTTAAAATCGATTAAATTAAAATAAGTAAAATAAAAAGTCTGTAACTAGTAAAACCCATGTGATAAATTCTTCCTACTAGACCTCGTATGTTGAAAGTAAATTATATACTATTTTAATGTATTCTTAATTACCTATTAATTAACATAGTTTTCGTGAATAGAATTCTATGAAAACTTCTATCATAACTTAGTTTTCGTGAATAGAATTCTAAGAAAACTTCTATCATAACTTAGTTTTCGTGAATAGAATTCTATGAAAACTTCTATCATAACTTAGTTTTCGTGAATAGAATTCTATGAAAACTTCTATCATAACTTAGATTTTCGAATGCTAACAAATACTTAATAATAAATAATAATACCAATATTCCTCTCATGATAAATATTTCCTATATAGAACATTATGGATGTTGATGTCCCAGCGATAGAAGTTGATTTATTTTACGGTTAATAAAAAATCTTTTTATGAAAAATCTCCGCCGCTACAACAACATTTAGTAACTTTGTTCCTCGGGGCGTGGAGCTGGCTCAGCAATCGGATGCACTTTTGCGCCGCGGCTCTTTTGTTTACCATTCGCACAAAGGATTTAAATTGACTGAAAAAATTCCTCCCACGTTTGCCATGTGTGAATTTTATTGTGTCTATTTGTCGATCGATTATTCCAAAGGCGATTCGATTAAAAACGTGGAACAACAAAGTGAACTTTAGTCCTACGTAGTCAGCCGGATTACGAGGAAATACGTGAGTGTTGAAACACTGCGCCTGGGATATTCGTTCAGTGGGTGGACATTGCGTTACGGGATTAAGATAGGTATTGGTGATACACTTATCAGATTAGGGAGAAAAACAGGTTCACCATAGTGCTACCCTGCAAGCAGCGAGAAAGAAAACGCTTCCGAACAAATCGAATTACTTAAGCGTTTGGTGGTTCTTGGTCACGTAAGTATTTTCTCAGAAACGATATGTGTCACCCTTATGAAATGAGATATTTTAGATATCGTCAGAATATCCTGAAAGGATAGGGTAACCAATTTAGAAGGCTTCATTGAACGGCCAAATATTCCGAAATTGTTGTAGATAACATATAAAGAACAACAAAATAAAACAGGATTACTAAACTGAAAATTCAGAAGGTGACTTATGGAAGACGTACTATCGCTTCAAAATCTGCGTAGCTAGTACGAATGGAGATTCGCTGAGCTGTTTTCGACTACAGCCTGGAGGGCAAAGATTGCCCCGAGGATGTACAACCTCTGACATGAATACTTGAAGAATAATCTAGAATAATCTGGAAGAAGTTAGGTCAGGTTAGATTATTGAGTGGTCCCAAACGCCGGGTATCAACAGAAGATCATGCGTCGCGGCCTCGATTACCTAACTCCTCGGTCGTTGCACAAGCATCATTTCCGCTTGAAATGATGGTAGTAGTAAGAATTCGTCTTTAATTTGAAAAATTAAAAATAAAGGAGACATTTTTTATTGCCGTTGACGCAAATGAATAAACTCAGTTAAGTTAGTTGCTTTCAATAATTCGCTTAATTCTGCAGCAGTCCAAGAGGTAGTTACGTGTTTGAAACGGGAATTAGTATCGCCCGTGAAATGTTTGGAAACCCAATCAAGGAGACCGCTGCAAAGCTTTCGAGCGTTTTGAACCAACGCGATGGCCGCAGATCGATCAATGATGTGTGAATGCTATTCACACGCCTTTTAGCTCATTCTATTTGAACACGCCTGGATTGGCGGTTGTTTAATTCAGTAGTCATTTGGGTTCTTTGTTGTATCCGGCGCAATCGGATGAAATGAATACCCAATAAAAAACCTTTCGCGGTATTGAACGTTTTACGTAGTGACAATGTATTATGTAACCGAATTTATTTGTAAGACCTTTCAGCTTGGATTTGTGAAAATATGTTCATCATTAAAACACGATTTCAAATTGCCCTTCACTGGCTGCATTTTAACGCAATTTTGTATTAGATTGCATTTTAACGAAATTTCGTATTGGTGAAAGACCACCATTCGGAATTGAAATGTTGCTTGTAATGGCTTTAAGCCGTGTTTGGTAACCAGATCTGAATAGCCAGGTATTTCCCCACCTTCCTCTTCTCCTTCTTCTTCCCCTCGTCAATACCTTCAGCCTCAAAATATTCCCCAATTGGGGATGCCATAGTCTCACTGGCTTCAGACGGTTGGGAGCAGTTGGGACTCTTGTGTGGTATTCATATAAAATGTTATAAGAGTTATAAATCATCTATAAATATTCTTCCTAAATAATTACATCTTATGTTAGGTGTATTTTTAAAAGTTGTAATATGTACCGAAATACCAAAATTTTGCTATTTCTAATCCATAGTTTTGTGTAATAATTGGGTGTCATTCTACAGAATAAAGTTTTTCCATAAAACCGAATGAGATATACGCTTTCGTTTTAAACGAGTTTATGATTAAGTCTAGAGAACTGTGAAATATCATAATTGTTTTTGTTCATTACGTATTTCTATTTTTAGATGTAGATTAAATATGGAAACGCACTAAAACTGTAAATAGGCTGAGTGGGCGAGCACTACAATAGAATATTATTATTTTTAATTAATATTTTCCTGTATTGTTCGCCAACGTTAATTAATTGATTACGTAGTTTCATAACTTATAATTAAGTTAAAACCACTCGTTAAAAATATATTCACTTTATAAATATGTTTAAGGATATAGACATTCAGTAGGTTAGAAAACTAATCGCCTAGGGAATATTTTATTCTTATTACCATATTGATATAGTAGAAAAGGATACCAAGAAAAGGTATATTCAAGATTGATATCAGAAGATAAAAAAATAGTTCATCATTTACATATGTATTTATTAAGCATTGTAACCTCCAAATTTTATTTTTATAAACAATAATTATTAGCCTGAAACACTCATCTAAATTGAAAAAACCTTCCGAGAAAAGATAAATGTCGCCGACAGGACTCGAACCTGCACCCTTCTGATTGCCGGTCAGATGCTCTACCGTTGAGCTACGTCGGCTTATCGCAAACCCGCCAAGTTAATCAATATATACTGGTGTTTCATTCAATAATTACTGTTTTTATTATATTTCACCTGTAAACAACCAACTTTATTAGTATGAGAAAGGCTTGTAACAGCTAAATCCCTCAATAGATGGCGTCGAGACAAATTATGTCTACATTTTATTGGTGAAAAATGCTTTGACTTGTCAAATATTTATTACTATGAATGAAACACTAGTATATATTGATTAACTTGGCGGGTTTGCGATAAGCCGACGTAGCTCAACGGTAGAGCATCTGACCGGCAATCAGAAGGGTGCAGGTTCAAGTCCTGTCGGCGACATTTATCTTTTCTCGGAAGGTTTTTGTCAATTTGGATGAGTGTTTCAGGCTAATAATTATTGTTTGTAAAAATAATTGTTACCCTTTGCGCTATGCACAAAAATCTTGTCTTAAAAACTTTAGTTTATCAATTAATCCAAATTTTATATTCACTTGGAGTAGGAGTCCATTAAGAATTACGCGTGAATAAATGCATGTACTCATAAAATCCGTACGTTAATCGACAAATGCTTATTGTACGAACTTTGCAGGAATGAAAAAGTGTTTTGAACTTGGAATATAGTATTTTGTCCTAAAAGCTTTGAATATAGCTCTATACTTAGAAAATAATGTATGAACAACATTGTTCTCCTGATTTTTAATGTTAGCCTTCCAAATTTTAGGTTTGAAAGACAATACCTAATTATAATGTTTTACCATGAAATTTATTTCTAAAAGTACTAGAAAAATATTGATATAATTAAACATTTCTCTATTAGAAAAATGAGATTCTCCATTTTCTTTTTTGATGATTCAGATACATAAATTGACTTAATTCGACGGTTAATGTTATTTTCATCCCTTAAAATTTAGGTTTATGGCTAAACATATGTTCCACACTATGTTTTTGGCACAAAAGTGCACCTCGTAAAGCATATGCGATTATAATGCATGCACATAAGAAGATAATGTTCCGCAACAGCTTGAAAATTTCGTGACGCTTTATAGTAATAATTGTTCATGAAATGTTTGAGGGTGCTTTTAGATCTGCGATGCTATCAATTTGAAGATAGGAACTTAAGTCTGCATTATTTGCTTTTAATGGCTAATCAAATCAATGCCAAGTAATTTCTAATCGATATCTCCTTTAAGGCTATGGATCTAAATATATACCAGCCGACTCGAGGCATTCCAGGAATAATGAGCTGAGAATCGCCCCTGAGTTTACGGCTCGTACTCGGCAATTATTATAACTGTCAATCCCGCCCGTAACAATCGTTTTTCGCAAACACTTTCCCGGAGTAGAATCACCATCCTTTCTTGGGCAGACCTATTAGGTGAATAAGCTTTACGATTTTTCTTGGTAATTGTACCCGGTATTTTTCGCCAGCGGAGATAATGGCGGATCATTTTCTTTTCAAGATCCCCTGCCAAAGAGTTGAAAACTGTTTTTGAGCTCTTTTATTAAGCAGTTAAAAAGTTTATTTTTTTCACTTTTCTGTCAGCTCAGTCAGAGTGTCGGTATTTAGCCCACTTCGGGGCTCGGGCTTTAAACTGTTAGATTTTTTAGTTTCACACTTCTGATTTGCGTTTGAATTTGTTTCGTGGAGATGGCTGAGATTACTTGGGGAGATTTTAAGATTACATTTCTAAGATCTTTTGAACAATAGAACAATACCGTTTTGTTTAAAATTATATTATATTATTTTATTGGCGTCAATCGGGGCATTGGATAAAAAATTAATTTCATTGCAATAGAGTAAGTATTCGGTTTTGATTCATCCAAACCTCTTGAGCAAGCAGGTAATTAGATATAACACTTTTTACCTATATTTATCTATTAAAATCATGAACATTGTTAAAACACAAATAATACCCCACAGGAATGAATAAAAGTAGATTAAATTATGAAAAAAAAAACTAATAATTTATACATTTTACAACACAATATTCCTTGCTTACTAGCACATCCTTGGACTATTTTTTTTTTCACCTTAAGAGTCGTTCATGCCCAATACAATAAAGAATCTCGGAATTTTTAATCTATGGATCTTTGTGAATTCATCGGATTTGAAAAAGTGATACGTTCGACCGGAGAATCCGCCTCCTTTTTAGTGTTCCCGTGAAGACCACAATTTAATATGAGTCTGCATTGCAGATAAACAAATTCGCAGGAGGAGTATGCGATCACAGCTTTGTGGCCCGACACACCCTTCGCCCGCCTTATATATCTGGTTTCACACGATTCTTTGTACGGGCGAATCGTTCGCTCTTTGCGTCCAAGAACTCCTTTGTTTTGTGAGAACGAGCAGGCTTAAAATGTTTTGAATACGGCGCTCGCTAGACCGGCATGCGCGGTTCTACTACTTGTCTCACACGGTGACCAGGTTCGCAGGTTCTTGGATACCCTTTGAGCTCTGTGTGATTTAGTTTCCCTGTTCCAATAACTTATGTACCACTACATGAAAATCGCAGCACATAATATCGTTTCGTTTCAATGAAGATTCTTTTCAAAGAGATTAAATTAAATGACTGGAATCTATAGCATTTCATTATTACTAAAAACAAATTTAAGTAGGCGGAAACGTTTGTTAGTCATCAAGAATGACTGAAATTCGCATTAACCAGTTGACTGGCTAAAACTTTTATAATTATTTCTTTAAATATAGTCAGAATTGACATGTGGCACGCTGAAACTCAAACTCCAAAATAGCTTCACGGCTGTCGTTAAAATAGAATTAGTAATAATTATAAATGTTCCTCCAAATATGACGACGAAAAACTGTCGCGCGACTGGTTTAATAGCAGTCGTAAAGCAAAAGAAAAAATCATTAACTTTATCATTTCCTAATTTTTATGTGATATCATACTGGAGTCCGAACTGCTCCCAACCATCTGAAGCAAGTGAAACTATGACATTTCCAATAGGGGTGTGTTTTAAGGATGAAGGTATAGAGGAAGCAAGAATATGGGGAAGAAGGATGGTGGGTAAGTACCTGCCTAATCAGATCTCGTCACCTAATACGGCTAAAGCCATTTTATGCAACGTTTCTATTGTGAATGGTGGTATTTCACCAGGGCGACACTGACAGTATCTAACACTCTAAAACGTGCCGCAAATATACTACATGATATTTTTAAATAAGTAAATGGTGAAATGACACATTTTAATGCCATAAAATTTACTTGCGCACACCGGGATTTGAACCCGCGACCTTCGAATTCGTAGCCAAGGATCGTAACCACTCAACCATGAAGACCGTCGACCTCACACCCCGTGGAAAATACTGTTTAAAGTACAATTAAAATTAAATTAATGAGTAATTATTTCAAAAGTTTTACACCACACATAGAGTGTACCATTCAAATAATTACGCGTAACTCTATTTAAACTGAAAAACACTGAACAGTGAATAAAGCATTTAACGCCCACGTTCGTGCGAATTCGCAAAAATCCTATTATCACTTTACGACTAGCAAAATCTGCCCAATTTGTAAAGGATACTTACAGGATCAAGCAAGGTGTAATTAAAATATACACTTAAGCCGCCTGGAAGGTCTGACTTTTCTGATACGATCCCCATTGTTTGTATAAGTAACTAACCATCACACCGTTTTCCTGCATAGACCGCCACATAAATCTGTCTTTGCATACACTCCTTGATTCATTCACATTCATACATATTTTGCTACTATTCTGACTTTTGACATGGCCTGACTTAAGTATAGACTGCTGTTTGTTAATAAATCTAAACTTTTTACATCTCCTATGTGCGAGCGGTATCGCGTTTCACATCGCACGAAGCCCCCGCCGAATTCAATGGCCACCATTGACGGTTCTGCCGCAGGTGTGACAGTTTGATGCTGTATTGTTACACTGCACAATGGCGAGGCTTTAGCGGAATCGTTCTTCCGTTCCTTCCTTTCACTCCACTTTCTGTCCGCCTCACTATATTTTTCTTAACATTGTAATATCTTCACGCGTGGTGCAGTATTAATTACCTTTATGATAATTAGTTTTTCACGTTTTTGAAGTACCTACCTTATTTATTGAACAACTTTTTTTTTCAGCCAAATAGCTTCGACACATATTAACAAATACAATTTTCCTAATTTGACCTAACCTCTTGTAGGATAAGGTGACAGAAGAAGACGAATATCTTATATTTATGTTCAAATGAGTTACAAAAATTAAGTTTTTTTTTTCCAAAGAAAAAACTTTCTCTAATTGATTTTGACTTTACTTTAAAAGTTCAAGATTCATATAAAAATAAAAATAAAGCTACTAGCCATTTCTTGATACGGTTTGTTTTTACGGAATCCCCGAAGGAGTATGCAGTGATGATATACGGTCAAATAATAAAATACGATATACTTTTATAAGACTGACCAACATTCCCGGATAATTAATAATTTTACAATATTTGAAAATCTCCCACTTCCATAATTATAAGTGGAAGACGTCGCTTGTACAATGATCGAGGACTTAGCCAGCAGATGAATTGAGCCAATGACACCCGACGCATTTGTCAACTCGACCACCAACCGGCCAACTCAATTGATAAACCATTTATCTAAAACTCTACCCAATATCAATGAACTAAGATTAACGACTTGATTGTGTATTTTTATTTTTATCGTAAGTGTTAATGTTATAATAAACATAATAATCATGGTTTATTATTACCTACTGTCGATTCGATTCAGCGATAAGACAACAGAATGTGAAACAATACGACATTTATATATATATATAAAAGTTCAAAGACGAAACAGTTACGTTACTTTATCCTTTTTTAAATCAATACAAGTTGTAGTACAATGTTTCGCCCGCCACGCTGGAGATGTCCCTGTGTTATGGCAGACATCTAAATATTGTTAGTATTTTTCATAAAATTGTGGAAATTCTGCAAATACGTATTTTCGAACCAACTAACTTCCCCGTGAATATATTCCACCCGACTGTTTACCTTGAATAATGAAAGGCAGCCCTTATATCAGATATGCAACATAATGTGTTGAGAAATTGAGGCGATCGTAAAATACCTTATAGATTGTATAGGGGCACGTTTTATCTGTGTGTATACTGTGAAGGTACAGTTCATATGTGATTACCTTCAGTGTTCGGCCGTCAGCAAGTTTATCGTCGTGGCGAGCAACAAGTGCTACACCGCGGAGTTGGATAAGGTATCCTTAAAGGCCGTTTGGGCCCGGCGGGGCGGGGGTGAGGCGGGGAACAAAGGCCTTCCGGATCGCATCCCTCGTCACTTAAATTCTAACCCATAGATGAAAATCGAAGCGTAATGTGTTCTGTGTATTGTAGTACCTACATGGAAAGAAAAGGGGAATTGAAGTGTATTTTTCAATGATTGAAATTGTCAGTTATTCGTTTGGTTGTAGATCCCGGGATTGGCAGTGATGATTATTGTTCGAAATGTGTTTTTGCTGCCTAATGCAATGTAGGTACCTAATAAAAAACCTGAATCAATAGATAAGAGTCATGAATTTATCACCCTATCAAGAATTCATATTGCAATTTTACATTTAAGCAAAGGGTTTGCGATGTTTAAAATGAATATACTACATGAAAATATTATTGTATTTTCATCAATCGTCAAGAAAAGTGCTCGAGTCATCATGAGTCTACTATTAGAGTTTTTGGCTTTCCTTATTTCTAATGTTTCTAAGTTATCGAGTCGAATGCCGGTTCCATTTTTATGTAGTAAACTAGTGCCTGTATTTTTATTGAATATGTGGTCTCTTTCTAAGAGATTTTCTAATAAATTATTCCTGTATTGTTTTATTTTATTGTTTTTAAAACTGTTGTTTTTTTTGCCCAATTGTTTTCATATTGTGAAGATAATTTTTATTTTTTATCATTTACACTATTATTTGATTTTTTTCTACCTATTATTGTATATATTTAATGTAAAAAAAACACACAGAGGTATATCGTTTAAATTTAATCTACCCTGTATTATCAGTTAAAAAAATAATGATTTACGCTGGAATTTACTATACGGTACTTATGGAAACTACTTACCAATGTATAATACGGCCCAAGCTAGCGTAGCAAATAGGAAACATCTTTATCGATAAACACTCATATATAACATTAGTTTTAGTTACTAATGATCTGTATAAAATGTATCTATCTAATACCGTTAAATGCATATCGTCGATAAATCCATTGTAAACGTTTATTAGAGCTCATAAGCGATGCATGCAACGTAAACATTCATCACAATGGATCTCTCAGTGGCATGACTGTATGTTGATATGAAATTGCCTCCATTATAGCTAACTAACTAACTAACTAACCATCACGCCATTTGTCCGCAGGGGTAGGCAGAGAGGACGGACCGCCAAACAACTCGATTTTGGCATACACTTTTTGCTTCATTTACTTTCTGTTATTCCGACTTCTGACATGGCCCGACTCAAGTATTTGATTCACTTGATCGTGCCAAGTCTTTCTCGGTCGTCCCCGGCTTCTTCTTCCATTTACATTCGCGTCATATGTTCTCCTTACACTCCGTTCTTCGTTCATTCGCTCTACATGCCCAAACCATCTAAGCGTCCCTTTCTTAATCTTGCTCACTACGCTTACATCAGCCTTGCGTTCTTTACGAATTTCAACATTTTTCACACGATCATACATGGTTTTGCCACACATTCGTCTCAGAGACCTCATTTCTACAGCATTCAGTCTACTTTCATCCTTCCTCTACCAGTTCCATGCCTCATTGCCATACATAAGGGTTGGTATCAGCACGCCATTGTGGACTGCTAGCTTCGCTTTTTTGGAGAACTTCTTGTTTGCGCCAATCGCGTTCAATCCCCAGTTAATGGAGTTTCCTGCATTCACCCTTCTTTCAATGTCCCCTATCAGTCCATTATAGGATAACTATAATAATAATAATGATAATAATTGGATTACTTCTATAGCGCCGTTTTCGTGGGAAAATCACTTAAAGGGCAACTATACATTATTGTTACCCCTTTTTCTGCAAATTATAAGAATAATACTATAAAAAAAATACATCAATCACTCATTTACATTATTATAATTAGATTAAATCGATTTTTCAAACTCTTAGGAAATACACAATTACAATAACCGTATCATAGAAGTTGGGAGGTTTTATTTAAAAATCATCAAACTATCTATGAAATAAAATGAATTAGCAAAATTAGTTCCCTTTTATTATATTTTCTGCAACTGATACATCTTCATTTTAAGCAAAACATGCAGACTGCAAAAAACATGCATTAAAATGAAAAGAGTTATACATATATTTTTTTATTATTATTTTAGAATCAAACAGTATATGTATAAGATGAGTGGTGTACAAATTACAAGGTTTTAGAAAATTATTATAAGAATCCGTATCAATGACATGTCTCTGTGTAATATCTAGTTAGCCGTTACATATATTTTACCGGGCGGGGTTAGTACAATGCTAAGGAATGATACATGGTAAAGATAAAAAGATATATGAAAAAAGTGTGTATTGTATTTTTCTGTGTGTGTGCGTGAGCGTGTATTTTTCTCAAATAACGACTTATTTATATGATTTTATTTACTCCCATCCCATTCTAATTTGGACGTTTTTTTTTAAAAATAATAATGATTTATTATCGGTAAAACCGATTTAGTTAGAAAACAATTAAAATTTTGAATTCTGTGAGGGTTTCACATTTGCTCGTAATCAACTGATAATGTTTTATTTATTGATTTATTTAAATGTTTTATACTGTTTTTATAATGTGAACATACTGAGAAGCGGTGAATATATAATTTTCCTAACTTTATTAATTAATGTTATATTATGATCATTCAAAGTAGTATCTACGAATTAAAAACCTTTCCCCTTATAACTTCTCTGTGTCATGCACTTATACATAATTATACATTATATGTTAAACATGTTACACTTATATACCAACTATATATCATGTTTTTTTGTTATTTTTTTTTAATAATTAATTAATTATGTTACATAAAGGGATTATTTTTTTACTAGTAAACTTTTTCCTATATACAGGCAAAAATTATGTACATGGATTACAAACAACAAGTTAAAACAGTAAGAGATAAAACTATAACAAATGGATCGATTTAACCAAAAAATTATATTTTCTCCGATAAATGTATAATAACGTTGTGGCGTCTTATTAATAAAATTAATAAGAAATACTTTGTTTACACCAAAAATTATTAATAACGTTAAACAAAATGTTAAAGAAAAGGTTTATTTAATCGTATATATATATATCTCTAATTTATTAATAAAAATCATCCCAAATACTATCCAACTTTTTATAGTTATAATAAATATTTAAAAAAAAATGTTTTAAATAACAAGGATAAAAATTATACTTTAAATCAATCGGGTACCTATAAATTAATTTGTAATGATTGCAACTTTTTATGTAGGCAAAAAATACTTTTTTAAGTTACGGAGTACCTAAGGTGTTTAAGTAATAACAATTATTGTGAACTATAACAAATCATTCTTTTGACATAAATAAAGTTTTAAATGTTCACACGTGAATACAACTGGTTTACAATTAGATACATTTGAAATTTTAGAATATAGGAAAAAGTGTTAGTAGTCAATTATGTATTATTAATAATAAAACAATAAATAGCTATAATTGGAATTTTTTCATATTAATATCCATATTTAAAATATTATTAAATTAATTTTTAATAATAACAGCTATCATTATTTTATTTTTTATGCTTTGTTATTTTATTGAATTACATTTTAAATTAATTATTTACTTACTTTCATCACTCATTGATAATTTTTCTATTCTAACATTATTATTTTTCTACGTTTTTTTTTGTCTATACTTATCATTATTTTTTAGTATACTGTGTATGGATTCCGATTAATATTGAAATTTACATTTTAAACAGTGGTATATATAAAATATTTCTCGTTCATAAAAAAAATTACTATGTTTTTATATAATGTTATTCAGCAAGTTGAATGTTTTCTTAGAAATTATCATTAAATAATGTATTAAGTTATTAAATTTAGTCCATTCATTAATCCGTGCCTGTGTTAAGAAATATAATAGTTAATAGACAGCGATGCCGAAGTAGAAAGCCTTGTTATCGCGGTAGCTGCATCTCCCTACAAAGCCTCCCAACTTATGAACTAACTTGTTAGCCTGTATCCTTGATTTTAGGCTAAAACCTTTCTAATTCACGCTACATCACGCCCTGTCATGTCTCCTCGCGGATGGATATTGTTGTATCCAGCGGATGAGAATACTGCAGAGGACGAAGCATTTACCCTTTGTTGATACATAGGTTCATAGGTAAATATTATCAATATTTAAAAATAGATATTACCTTCATGGTTTGGAAACCTACATACACAATTCTGGCAAGTTTTTTCGGGCCACAGTCTGAAGCTTTAAGGTCGTTCAGTTAACAGTTAATCTAAACAAAAAGAGAACCGAAAACAGCTAAAATCAGCGCTGCAGACTGCTTCAGCGCTATAATGTATAATTTTTTTATATCTTTTTGTTTTTGTTTTACTTTACGCAAGCTGGTAGAACTTCGTGGTGTCTAATATAATGTAAGATTTTTGTAAAATATAAAAAAATAAATAATACGAAATTCTACAAACTTAACTTTAATAAATTCGTATAGGTATATAGGTGAAAAATAAATCCTCGAACATCCTAAGGTTGTAAGGCTTGGACTTTTAGATGGATTAAGTTCGGTCGAGATAGACGCGGATGGGTGATTGTAACTTGTTACATTAAAAACGCGAAATATTGAACACTCTGTTATGAATAATACAATGTTCCAGCAAGGCTTGATTATCTCTACAGTAAATTTTCTGCAATCACATATTAAAAATAACTATAAATTTTTAAAACCAAGAATAACATCGAGATAAACAATACTAATAATTCAATAAAATGTTATTTCTCTTGGGACTGAACAGTATAATACGCATAGAGAAAGGCGATTTTTTTTTCAGTGACTGAATTTCTCTGAATGCTGGAAAAGATAATCACATGAGGGTAGTCTTCAACCTCCCAATGAAGGTTACCTCCCGTGCATATTTTGTTATCGTGATAAAAAATTCAGGTCTAATAATTTTTTAAAAGACCTTGAAAATGTGTAGTTGTTGCAGCATGTACGGTAACATTTTGTGTTTTCGCAAATACGTATTTTTTGGAAATATTACTAAAGCGATGAATATTAATTTGTACTAAAATCGAGCATTATTATTACATAAAAAAGTCACTGCACTTCATTCGTTCCGGTCACTATTAAAAAAATAAATTTTATAAAATATGTACATTAAAAAGGAGAAAATAGGATTGACACGTGATAAAGTAAACCATATTTTGTCCGGTATTAACGGGTTAAAAAAAAATCGCACAAGAAAATGTCTGACTTTACCAATGCGACATATCCTCTTAAAATCTTACGCCGTTGTACCCTATCGCCGTACCGTGTTAACGGTTGGTAACATCAAACAATTTATAATTATTATTATTATGTGCCAGCGGCGCCCGGTCTGTCTATCACTCTCGCGCAACAATATAAATGACTTGTCTGAACACTGTCGGTGAAATGTTAAAAATGTGAAGAGACGGTGTGTAATGAATATTAAGCTGAATCAGTTCGGGCGAATCTGTTTCCGAACAATATAAATAAAGAAAAGTGTTGCGACATGGTTTGCATGCTGAGAGCGTCAATTTGGCACCATTACAACAAGTACCTACTTAGGAAGAAAAAAATATAGCAGGTTTTTTTCGTGGTTTAGATTCTGGAGCATTTCTTTATAATATGTATAGCTTGGCATTTATATGGAGATATTCCTTATTTTGGAAATATAAAATGTTTCATGGGAACGGGTCGCTTCTACGGCTTATTCTCGTGTTCAACAGCTCGACTGTGGACTGATCTACTGGCCTCTGTGTTTTATCCTTCCTACAATATTGTTAAAAGAGTAATTACCTTCTTACAACACGGTTAAATAATTTTTACCACTGTAGCGACGTTGTCAGGAACCTGCTTTTCAAGACGTACTGCAATGCACTAGATGTGTCTGAGCTGTGGACACAATACCCAGCAGTGCACTGGGACAAGCTGGGGGTGCGCTACAATATTCCCTATAGGCAACTTTTAAAGTTTTGCAGTTTCTCTACAATCTTTACTGAAGGCAAGGAGCACTCATTACCCACCTTACTTCGCTATCAACTAGCCAGCTTCTAGGGCAGGACACGAAATTCAATCAACTTCACTGTCGTGGCTGCATCTAAGTGGCTCAGCTCTCCTCTCAACGAGCGATGGATGCGGATGATGCGGCGACACCCCGAAGGACAATCCATGTAATTTATTTTATTATTACCTTTATGTTTACTTCTTTTTTAATTCTTATTTAACTTTTTTTTTCTTTTGCCGATTGCAATGAGAGTCCAAAAACATTGTTTGCTTATAAACTATGCGATTTAATTGTAAGATTTTTTTTACTAACTACACAGCGAAAAGTAAAATAAAATACATAAATTTTAATTATTTCATTACGAAATTTTTATTTTCAAACCGTGCTTCATTTTTTCAATAAACGACTGAAACAAAAAAAAACTTTCTTAATTTAAGTACCGAAACCGTCCGTAAGTTCAAACCCGTTGATTCACTGATTTTGCGATGTGTTGTTAGTGTTGTATTCCATGTAATAAAGCAGACCGGGTTTGCAATCCACCCAGTCCTGCTCAAATAAAATCTTAAATAAATAACACAAATATCAAATTCTAATTCCACCACGAATTCAGTTACAAAATTATAAAAAAAAATAACAGTATATACTTTTCTAGGCCATAACACCGGTATTAAAGTACTTATTTAAGGACCTAGTTAAAAACAACACAGGTTTTTTTCAATACCTTTCTTCGACCTAAATGTAGCTAACGTAAATGTACAACGATACTTTTTTGAATCCTGGTAAATAAATAGTTAACTCGGTACTTTTTTCGATATAATAGAAAATAAACAGGTATCTAAAATCCGTTTTTCAATATAAACATATATTTTTAAACGAAACCCATTATTATCATTGACCTTATATGAGTGAATGGGTAGAAAGACCTTCCTTACAATCTCCTCACCATTACATGTCCTCAAAAGGGTAAGTTCCATCATTTCATTATACACGATTAGATTTAATGGCTTTTGAAACTCAGTGTCGCATCGGTGGGCCATTTATCAACGGGGAAGGATAAAGACCAGCAGTACTTATTTCTTATCGGCGGGAAGAAGAATGGCTGGGTTGACCAACCAACCAGCTCGCTCCAAGCGTCCGAGCTACCGGATACTGCTGCATACGACACAAACACTGTATTCTCTAATATGAGTGTGAATGAAGAAATATTCAGATTTCTTTGTTAAATCGTCATTGTAAAACGGGTAAAAATATAATTATAGTACAAAAATAGGCATTAAATTTTCATAGGCTTTTTAAACTATTTTTTATGCATCGATTTTTTAGGGATGTATAGTGTTGAGCCTATATTTTACGTCAAGAAATTCATTGAAAAATATGACATAGCTAATTCCTAAATTGATTGATTATTGGTATACTAAACAGATACAGCAATTTTAATCAAGATATAAGATAAACAATACACGAATAAGCCAACTAGATGAAGAGACGTGGTCCATTCAAGTCGAAAGTCGCGATTACCTTTGTTTTTGGCTGACCGCGTCTGGGACGTTTTCCTCCAGTGGTGATAGTGCATTGTAAGTTGTAATGTGTTTTTGTCTGTGGAATGTATTATAACGATTGCCTCCTTATGAAGTGGTAAGCTCCTTGCTTCCGGATCCAGTGGTTGCGGTTTTGTGGTTTCAAAACCCAGCGTTGGCTTATAAAATTTAATTAAATTAATTGTGTTACTTTCAACACAATTTATATTTAAAACATAATATACATAATTTCTTCAAATGATTGATAACTTTGTAGCATTTAAATTTTAGAAATAAGAAAAAGTGTTAATAGTGAATTAAATTTAATAAATAATCAAATATCTTTTAAAAATAGCTATCTCTTAAATTTATTTTCATATTAATATTAATAATTATAATTTTTATTTATATTTCTAATTTAAATGTATTATTCAATGTTTTATAATTATTTTGTCATTAACATTTTTGATCTGTTACTTACCTACTTTAATTCATTTTTGTTTATGCTCATATTTTGTATATTCTTAAATTATTGTTTTAAATTTTTTATCATTTTTCTATACTTGAAATTATTTTTTAGTATTCATTTATTCCTGAAGATGATAGCATTGCTATCGAAACATGTAGAAATATTTATATATTTTAAGTAAAGTGGTATATACAAAGTGTATTTTCAATTATATAATACATAATATATATTCCAAGAGCAGTAGGTAGAGACTCATCGATATCATCCTGGTACGGGACGACCGTTGAGAAGAGAAACTTATCTTGAAATGGCTTTAGCCATGCTTAATGACCATATATTAATAGTCGGATATATAATTACCCCCTTCTTCAACCTCATTCTTACATCACATCAACCTATCAGGCCACATTCTCCAAAAAATGGGATTCCAAAGTCTCACTAATTCTATGCAGTTTAAATGTTTTAGAAAAAAAAACACTTTTAGCATGCAATGCTTTTAAATATTGAAATGATTTTTTTGTTAACAGGTGTACACACGGAATATGAAATGAAATAAATTGTTACTCTAGATTTTAAAGCTTTAAGAAACTTATAAAAATATTGTATTTTTTAGTTTTAAAATAATATATTGTTTCTTGAATGACTTGAGCTTTAAACTCAAAATAACAATTTATTCCATTTCATATTCCGCATGTGCACCCGCCAACAAACAATTCATCTTAATATTTGAAAGTGTTAATTGCTAAAGGTGTTTTGTTTTTCTAAAATATTTTATTTAGCGCCATCTATGAGCGAGTATCACGTTTTGTTTAACCTTAAATAACACAATACGTATATACTATAAGTAGTTATATACCACAGAACGGTATATACTCCCAGTTTCGCCGTGGTGCGATCTGACTATTCAGAATGAAACGTTTCTTGAATTTCCTTTAGCCGTGTTTAGTGACAGTTTTTTTTTTTAATCTTCCTCTTACCCATTACCAGCCCAACAGTAAAAAAATTCCCACAATCTCATATTTTCGGAAAGAAACATGTAAACCGCTTAGAAGTTTTTTTTTTTTAAAATTCAACATAAAAAATGCAATTTTTCTTTCCTCAAAATAATTATCCCCCATAAATGGGGAAACTATAGCCCAGCTAATTCGAAGCAGAGGAACTCGCAAAATAAAACGTAAATAGCATTCAAAATGTAAGTACCTAATTAAATCGCAATGAAAAAAAAAAGTATATTTATAAAGATATAACATTATTAACAGACGATGGCGATATTGCAGTCCATTGGTTTCAATGTGGTGCACAGTAGTGGTGGGAAAAGCGGCTCGATTTAGTGAGCCGGATCGCTAAACCTGCTCTTGTAGTGTACCGGTTCGGTGATCCGGCTCGTTTGAACGACGGTTAGCGTCCCCCCGCACCATGCCCTCTTCCTCGCTCCCTTGGCCCATATAAAGACGTCCTTAAGACGCTCTTACACGATACTTTTTTCGTCTAGTTTTCATGTGGATTGTCTTTACAGAGAGCTGATTTAGTGATCCAGCTCACTAAACCGAGCCGCTTCGCCCACCACTAGTGCACAGTTCGTGACCTTATATTCTCTCGTGCGATACGGGGAACAAAAAGATCAACAGAATCTGTGGTCTCCTCTCGTATAAACATAAAAATGTTAACTTCTGAATAAATAAACTGGAATTGTCTGGCGAATGTGAAAGATGCAAAAATATTCCCCTTTACCACCACGCCTCGAGATTTCGTTTTATTTTCTTGCAGCGTCAGGTCGTATTGAAAGATAAAAAATCTTTTCAATAACAAGAAAAAATGTTTGATTGAAGTTTTTGTTTTTTCGTGCTGATTGCCTGTAGGTGAGTTCTGCTGAGCTGTGTCAAAATTCATTTAAAAAACGCAGAGTTTGCTGATATTTGTTTTCCGAAAATACCGTTACTAACTAACTTAACATGTAGCTATCTATACTAAGGGGCAGGTAGAGGACACTACACCACTCACTCTTACTAAGCATTTACTACTTGCTTCATTTACATTCATATACACATACATGTTTTGTTGTTGATGCGTGTATTTGGTTATACATAACATATTATAATCAGGAAATATTATTAATATTGAATTTATTACAATCAACTTATTGAAGCATATAAGTAAAATAAGATTTATTCATAAAAAAAGTTAATTAATCAAATTGGGAATATAAGATCGATAAAAATGATGTATTGCGATTAGGTTTCTATAGCTCATTTGGTAGAGACGTTAGTCCCGGTAAGACTAGAGGTTCTGGGTCCAAGTTCTCGTTGAGACTGTTAGCGTATTTTTTGTTTCATATTTTTATTAAGAAATTAAAAATATTTTTTATTTTCTTAATGAAAATTATTTCTTATTTATTTTCGACCGGACCTGTTTCACTCTATTACGGGCATCGTCAGATTGTCACAATTAAAACAAAATCTATGATATATACAGCATCGATGTCAGAAGTGAGTTCCCCTGCTTTCTAATATTGTTTTTATTTATGACTTGAAATTCGTTTACTATTATGTTTTTTTTAATATGAACGAGTCCCAACTGCTTCCAACCGTCTGGAGCCAGTGAGACTATAGCATCCCCGGTTGGGAAATGTTGTAAGGCGAAAGGTATTGGGGAGGGGAAGGAGAAGGGAAAGAGGAAGGTGGGGAAATACCTGGCTATTCAGATCTTGTCACCAAACATGGCTAAAAGCCATTTCAAGCAACGTTTCAATTCTGAATGGTGGTCTTTCACCAGGGCGATAATGAGAGTATATTCCGCTCTGGAACGTGTCCAAATATACAACATATTACTTTTAAATGAATTAATTGTGAAACAGCACAAATTAATTAAATAAAATTTACTTGCGCAGGCGGTGATATGAACCCGCGACCTTCGGATTCGTAGTCGAGAGGCTTACCCCTCGACCACGGGCAGTCAAAAACTAAACTAAAAACTACTTTCGGGTTTAAAACTTCTTAAGGGTTGGTTTACTACCATCTGGAAGACGGATTACATTGTGTTTATTTACTGAAAGTATGGGTTTTAAAAAATATATATAAACCACATCAGGGTAATATCCTTCTTAGAGTTCGCCCTGGATGACAAAATGTGTTCCTTATTTACATTCATATGTTATATATTATTAATGGATATAAGCAATGTTACACTAAAATGGTTATATTAGAGGATAGTCAGCCTTTTTTCTAATTGATTTTTCCTTACGTACTTTTCTTCTACTTTGCTTAACGTGATGATCTGTTAATAATAAAGTGGTGAATACAGAGTATATATTTTTTATTTATTCATTATAAAATTCTTTATTTAAACCGCTATTTAATACATACGATATTTTTTTTCATGTAGTTATACATTTTTTATTCATAAAACACTATATTTAGAATAATAGTAAAACAAATAATAATTGTTTTATATTTTTTTATGTCTTGTTATTCCTTAATTTTATTCATAAAACAAAACAATATGCATTCTTATATAATTTTAATATGTAATATTTTATAATAACATATATATATTTGTAAAAATAATTTAAACATATATATTTTCATTATTTTTACAGTTTTAATTAATTACATACCTACTTTCATCACTTATTGTTAATTTTTATTTATGTTTGTCCTCTTACGTTATTATTTTTTTTATGTTTACTATTATTTGTCTATTGTTATTCGAAACATCTTCATATTTAAATATTAAGTAGTGGTTTAAACAAAGAATTTCCTATTAATTTTATTGAATAACAATAGTAATTATAATTTTTTTTTTGAAGTATAAATTAAAACGAAGTTTTACAAATTAAACTTAATAAAAAGTAATAAAACGTATGAAATTATAATGATTATGTAATAATTTCCAGAAAATTCCATCGGAAAGACTTTATTCGAATATCGTAGTGAGGGGTAACCGGTAATAGGCAGAAAGCTGTTAGTTGCCTTCAGCGCAGCAGTAACAAGGTTGGAACTGTATAAAACTGAAATAAATTGAATTTGAATACTTCCGGCAATTTAATGACGAAAATTAGTTTCCTCCTACCTTCTTACCTTTAAAAGGTTTTTAGAATAAATTGTATTTATTTATTTTACCTAAACGGTTTCACCATTTTATTTAGAAAAATGACTCTTAATTACTTACATGTATTAGGTACCACTGAACAGATATTCGTAGAAGTGCGATAGATTCTTACCGTCTACTAGACCCCTGACAGGTTTCGATTCAAATTAGATTTTCTGTTGAAAAAAGAATTTCAATGTCTGAAAATTTCTGACCAAATTCATTCGTTTATCTCTCCAATGCATACCTCTATATTAATATACATATGTAAAAAAACGAATATCCCGGGCTGTGCTTGTTTGTTTATTTTATATACAAATCACAGTTTTATTTCGAGCCTGATGAAATTTTGCACACTTGACCTTCAAAACAAGAGAAAGGTTACTGTCTACATGATATTTTAGAAAACCACCCCAATACCCCTTTCCTACCCCTTAAAGCTAATTTTGGTACTTCTTCATAAAATTTTGAACACTTGACGCTCAAAATTAAAAAAAAAGTACCGAGTAGGGGTAATATATCGAAACCTCAAAACTTTCCTGCAAACCATTAATAAACCTAGGCAACACCGGATACTTCAGCTAGTTATCGATAAATCTTGCATTCCTAGGAATCAAATATGAATAAACATTTTTTTTTTTGGATTCAGTAAGAAACTTCTTTGTGCTTTCAGCAAGGAACGAATAAATTCAAATTATTAACTCGATCGGTTTAAACCCTTTTTAGATTACCTTTTCCTTGCAAAATTGGCAATTCGTACGAAAACAGCTTAGTAAAAAAACTGCATTTAGAAATACAAAAAAAAAAAATCTTTTCCTCACAATTATTATATGAATCTGTAATGTTCGGTAAAAAAAATTAATGCAAATTATATTTAAATTTTACTATGATCGATGCATTCAAAAGTTGTAATAGTTGCTGAACATCAAACTCCCCGGTACCTAGTTGGTTTTTGTGATTACAAAATGTACCTACATGTACAAAAATCTTATGAAAAAAATAAATAAAAATTGATAAGAATGAATAAAATATCTAGGTATATAGATGGGGGCTTCAAACGGTGTATTGTAAGCCATAGAGTATGTAATTAAGCAATGACATGTCTAATTACATAAAATTACATAGGAAGGTACGTCAAACAGTTCGCACTGGTATTGAAATATTTTCTTTATACTGACAACTGGAAATCTTTCGTCAAATAATAGCCGAGTTTGAAGTTGTTGGTTATTTTACAGTTAAAATCTTGGACATGTGAGGTAGTTTCGTAGCTCGCCGAAGCGAGCCCTCTTTTTTTTATATGAGAGCACAAGAGCCGCAACTGCTCCCAACCGTCTGGAGCCAGTGAAAGTATGACATCCCCAATTGGTGAATATTGTTAGGCTGAATTTGTTGGGAGGGGAAGGAGAAGGGGAAGAGAAAGATGGTGAAATACCTGGCAATTCAGATCTGGTCACAAAACACGGCTGAAAGCAATTTCAATTCCGAATAGTGATCTTTCACCACGTCGATGCCTAGAGTATCTTCCACTCTGGAACGTGCGTAAATATACTACATATTACTTTTAAATGAATTAAATGATTTGAACCCGCGATCTTCGTATTCGTAGTCGAGAGCCTTACCCCTCGACCGTGCCGATTTTGTCGCCGATAGTACGGCATACTATAACGGCATGGTTGTAGCGAAAGAAATGTCGCTCTGATAACAATTTGAGAAAGCGACCAGCAACGAGCAACTAAGATATCAGACGAGATTAATAGTAGCGCCAAGTAGCGGCGACTAGGTAATCTGCAACAAGACCAGATAGCCGCCAAATTAGAATATGTTTCAATCGAGTCGCCGCTATGTATATTATTTTTTGTATTTGGAAAACCAATACTGTACAATAATTATTAAGTATATTAAATATATTAAAAAAAAAACTGAACTAATAATATTAGATTATTCAAATCACAAAAGTTAGAAAAAAAAGTTACAAGTTTAGCCTATGGGGATGGGATGATGGAAGGGAGGGGAAGGGAATGAATCTAGTCTATGTAGAGTAATATAATAATAATAATTGGATAATTTGTGTAGCACCGTTTTTGTGAAAAATCTCTATTATGTAAATGTTATATATAGATTTCAGATTTGAAGTTGTAAGAGGCTGCGTTAAATAAGTCGAACTCACTGCGGAAGTGTTAAAAATGAGTGAAACGCGGTGAATAAACGTGTTTTGTTTCAAGTTTGTGTTGTATTGACCGAGGCTTAGTCTGTGATTTTGTGTGGTTTATCTATTGGAAACTCTTAATTGAATTCGTTCAAGTAGTTCACGGCAATCTATAACAGAGGTGGCTTTTATTAATAAAAATAGTATGTCTGCGTAATTTCTACTCGTCGTGACTCAAATGGGAACGATAGCCCCGATAACGAGGTATTGTAGAAAACGATTTCATACTTTTTCAATCCTTTTTATGTGTTATTTGTACCTGGGATTACACACTTGAGAGGCATACTCCAGAGATCTGTGAAAATACGTGTAGAGCTGCTAGCCGAGTCACTCGCAGCGAGTACAAACCTTGTCACATGAATCAATTTCGTCGCTACCACTTAAGTAGCGGCAATGAAATCACCCCGGGTGACCGAGCTTTGCCAACGATAACAGTTGCATACCTAGAAATAAAACCTTTGTCCTATTATATGAAACGTCATTCTTATTATTTTGATTCTTATGATGTAGGTACCCATGTTTTATTTTTATTATTCCAGAAAAAATCATGTTAATCATGAAAAATAACTAGTAAAATCAAAGTGTTTCATTAATATAATAAAAAAATATTTTATTTATTTATTAAAAAAAAAATCAAAATTATAACATAATACATGAAATACATGATTTTTTTTACTTGTTATTATTCTACCGTCCATAAGTTGAGCTCCAGTAGCTCGTGGTTATGGGAGGAGTATTTATAAATATAATGTAAAATGAATACATAGTTAGAGTAGGTGATATGAAATTAAAATTAAAATCTTATTAAATAAATACAAACGTAAATCAACAAAACACTTTTAGACTAATAATAATAATTAACCAAATAGTGATTTATACGCTAGGTAGTACATTATTAGGGGTACAATATATCATTATCTAAGTTTAGGGAATTAATTTGCTTTTTAAATTGTTCATATTTCAAAGTGTCGGTTATACCAATTTTGTTTTTAGATAATAATTTATTGAACCATCTTATACCTAAATACAAATAGTGGTGCTGAACCGTGGTCGTTCTTAACATTGGGATGGCTATTAAACCATTAGTTTTAAATCTATACTTATACTATCAGTGGAGTGAATTTTATTGATGAAAAATTCTTTGTAAATTTGATTTAAGGCGTTTCTTTTATACAGTTCGGTAATAGATGGTACATTAAATTTCCGAAATATCTCTATAGTAGGAAAGTCGTATGGTTTTTTAATGATGATTTTAATTATTATTTTTTGAATTGTTATTATTGGCTGTAGTGAGGCTTTATAGGCCCCTCCCCCCCACCCAATAATGCCATACTGCAATAGGGACTGAATTAATTGTTTTCTTAATTGATAAACTAAAGTTCTTAAAAACTTAAGACAAGATTTTTGTGCATAGCGCAAAGGGTAACAATTATTATTTTATAAACAATAATTATTAATCTAAAACACTCATCCAAATTGAAAAAAACCTTCCGAGCAAAGATAAATGTCGCCGGCAGGACTCGAACCCGCACCCTTCTAATGTCCGGTTAGATGCTCTACCGTTGAGCTACGTCGGCTTATCGCAAACCCGCCAAGTTAATCAATATATACTAGTGTTCCATTTAATAATTACTGGTTTTATTATATTTTCACCTGTAAACAACCAACTTTATTAATATGAGAGAGGCTTGTAACGGCTAAATCCCTCAAATAGATGGCGTCGAGACAAATTATGTCTACATTTTATTGGTGAAAATTGCTTTGACTTGTCAAATATTTATTAATTGATAAACTAAAGTTCTTAAAAACTTAAGACAAGATTTTTTGTGCATAGCGCAAAGGGTAACAATTATTATTTTTATAAACAATAATTATTAATCTAAAACACTCATCCAAATTGAAAAAAACCTTCCGAGCAAAGATAAATGTCGCCGGCAGGACTCGAACCCGCACCCTTCTAATGTCCGGTTAGATGCTCTACCGTTATTAAATGGAACACTAGTATATATTGATTAACTTGGCGGGTTTGCGATAAGCCGACGTAGCTCAACGGTAGAGCATCTGACCGGACATTAGAAGGGTGCGGGTTCGAGTCCTGCCGGCGACATTTATCTTTGCTCGGAAGGTTTTTCAATTTGGATGAGTGTTTTAGATTAATAATTATTGTTTATAAAAATAATAATTGTTTTCTTGTTTAATATGTTACGTATGTTATAGAATACATATATAAATTTATTTACTGGTTCAACGGTGAGTTTGATATGGTCTTTTCTATATATATACATAACAGTGGATAAAATATTATTTTCATTGTTTTAATATTTAATATTATCATGCAGCAAAAACCTTTGGCATTTTAATATACTTCAAATAGTAACGTTATAAATAATGACATTACATACTTATAGACACGTTGTAGAGCTCACTAAATGGAAAGCAAAATATAAAGTAAATTATGTAATAAATTCATGATACAATAATTGGAATCGGGAAACAATCAATGACATTTCAAACAAACAATGAAACAATGGAAATAATTATTTTTCCGTGGTTTCCCGGATATTTTAAACGTCCTCAAATTTAAATAGCTATTAGACCTATTGTCATCTCATTCCCACCCGTGATATTCGACGCAACTTTGTATAAAAACAACGTATGGATGCACATCCAACGCGTTCAACAGACACGTGTTTTGTTTGTCTATATTTTCATAAATGAAAAGTGTTTGAATTAATAATTTAGTGGCAACATAAGAGTATTTATTACCAGTTACACATTTTGTGTTAATTTTGTTAGACAATAACAAGTCTATAATTATTTAATGTCATTGTGTATAAATATAATATTTAACATCATCACACATCGACGGGCAGTGTCATTTTAAAGTATAGGATATTTAGACGGTCAAAATGAGTTGTAAAATTTTATGTTGGGTTTTTTGATCAAACGTCAAGGACAACGATCATCGCTTAACCAAACGCTGACAGTCCGAAAATCATGGTAAATGGGGACCCTTCATAGCACATTTCAAAATATAAAAAAAATGGTGCTCATCGATGATTTGTGACGATGTCAAATGTGACGGTCGATCAAACAACTGGCCCTTACTTGTACATGTCGCACAAGAACCCACCTTGCACTTTGGATGATTTATTATTGATGAGAACGTTGAAAGTGAGCGATTATTTATCTTGAAATAAGCTTTACAATAACTAATGTTTCTTACAACCAATTTCCCGAGCCATTCAATCGAAAAAAATCCGTGAGTATTGATATTAAATCAACCATAAAACACGCAGCGTTTTCCATCAGCGTGTTCAAGTGGATTGGTCGATCTATCATGTTTGTCACATAAAAATAACAGATCCGCGATAGTAGCTCTCCCGTACTCCATTCATCACGCGGCAAAATATTATATGACTGATGTCGCAACATCAGCGTTTTATTATCCAACAAGCTTGAGTCTATACTACCGGGTCCTGGAGAAATGACTCTGTGTTTCGTTTACGTGAGAGTCCCGATCGTCTGGAGCCGGTGGAACTATGGCATTCCCAAATTACAGTATATTGTGAGGCTAATTATAATGAGGAGAGGAAAAAGGGGAAGCACCTGTCAATTTGGTCCTGGTCACTGATTCCGGCTAAAACTATTTCAAGCATTTTTCGATTCTGGTTGGTGGTCTTTCACCAGGGCGATACTGAGAGTACTTTATACTATGAAATTTTGTAATTTTATACGATCGAAACAGAACGCTCACTATAATTCTTTACCGCAACCCTATTCTACGTCTTCTGTCGTGGAGACGGTATTAACAGCAGAGCGAAACGAAATATTATGACACCTCTGTCACCAGTGACAAAAGTGACCAAAGAGACCAAAGTGACCAAAGTGACCAAAGTGACCAAAGTGACCAAAGTGACCAAAGTGACCAAAGTGACCAAAGTGACCAAAGTGACCAAAGTGACCAAAGTGACCAAAGTGACCAAAGTGACCAAAGTGATCAAAGTGACTAAAGTGACAAATGAGATATAAAATGTGACGAAATAGAAAACAGGTTCACTTTTGCCACTTATCTGTAAATAAAACTGACACATGGTTTTCCAATTACTGTTTGTATTTGATTTTAAGAATCGATATTATTAATCGATTCTTTATTGCGAATCCAGCGTTTCCATTAGACATTCAACATAGCATAAACATTTAAGTGGATTAACGGCTATATCGAAGCATGAAGTAGTAACTTTCCCCACCTTCCTTCTCCCCTTCTCCTTCCCATCACCAATACCGTCAGCCTCACAACATTCCCCGATTGGGGATGCCATAGTCTCACTGGCTCCAGACGGTTGGGAGCAGTTGGGACTCTTATTTATTTAAAAAAAGTAACATCTTTTGATTTAGAAAATAAAAAACAAATATATATGGGTAATAATGGTTTTATCTCATTTCCCTTCATATGTTTGTTTCTACATATAGGTATTGCATAATATATTATAAGTTGTTTACGATATCCATGATACGATCATGAGCCTAGTATGGTGAGCTACGGTGCATAATTTTTTATGGTTTGCTGCAATATTGCAATAAAATTAGTTGTGAAGTATGTCACATTTATCAAAAATTATATTCCAATTTTATTTCTTGAACTGTATCCGCAATATTTTTACAATAATACAAAAAAATAAAAAAAACCTAAATAATGGTAATGAGAAGCAAATAGTTTTTGTGAGAAGAATTCATTAATCGAGAGGAATTTATATGCAATACTTGCTTTGGAATTTGTATAATATAAACATTTTTATTTTTTTGTGTATTACAAACTGGGTCCATTAACGTGATAAGTAATTTGTACTTATTACTCAGAAATACATTTTTACTTAATAATTATTGTTGTCACATTGACACAAAATAACAAAGCAGGCGAAAAGCGTAATTTATACAAGTATATAAAGCCAGATTCCCCGAAATGAAAACGATCTTGTTCCTATGATTTCCCTCGCGTAAAAGATCTGCTGGGCCGTGAAGTTCCATAGAGTTATTCCAATTTGTTCCTGTAACAACACAAACAAACACTGCTCAAAAACCAAGGCAACCGTCCAATAGTATGTAATTGTTATTCAGAACTTTATAGAAACACAAAATCCTGAAATATGCCTGCTCCAGGAGTTATGTTTTATCAAAACCCCGACATTTACGTTTCTTAATTATAATCCTCTTTCTGCAGATAACGTTTAAGGAAAATTTCTGTATTTATCTGCCTTGATTATGAAATTGCAAGTTTCTCCGAGAAAGCTGGAAAATATAAAAATATTAATAAAATACAAATTATTTTTACCACGCGTACGTCGATAACATATCAAAAATAAAAAAAATAAACTGTAATTAGCATCTAAGATTAAAAACACTTTATTTTAATTAATATTTTAGATAATATATAAAGCTTTCCATTTATTTTTACTATGTATTTAGTCGTCCAATAATAAAACTAAGCATCTTTAGCATTTTAATAATTTTAAAGTGAAATTAACATTTGTACACGAGATAAGATTATTATATATCTTTTCAACTTTGCTAAATTTAACGAATCTTTCATTTCACTTACCTTCACTTGAACCAAATTTTGTTGCTGTTCTTTGAAATTGCTTTTTTAGATATTGTATCTACATAATAATTTTTTGTTACATTTTATTTATTTTATAATAACCCTCCGTTTGTTGTGTATGTACCTACATTAAAAATAATAATAAAAAAAACAATCAAATCACAATTACTGCATAAAATATGTACACTCGTGTCAAAGAAGTGGGGAAAGCATGATATGAAAAAATACAATACGTGTTCCCAAGAATCTTTCATCGGCGTTACAAAAAGTGTTTATGGGGGGCGAACTATGGGGCAAATAGGTACTTTCTTTCTTCATCTCGGAATACAGTTGAACGAGGAGTGGGATAATGGCTCATTCAACCAAATGCATTTCTCATTATGTTGATGAATGCCGGCATCAGGGTGAAATATGGCGGCCGGAGGTGGCGGCGAACGACGATTAGGCCATCCGATTCTGAACAACTTTATTTGTGAAGTGGCACTGAATTGATAGCTTATCATTGGCGATCGGCAGTTGAGCGATGGCGCCACCGAACGCGCGATCGCGATCGCCCGATGGGGCCCGATCCCCGATCCCTGATCACTGATCGTCCGTAATAATAATTATTATTATGAGTCGACCGCTTTGCATTGCGGCCGTCATTTATTTCTGTTTCATTTAATAAGTTTGGCTAAAGAAATTAGCGCTGAAATATTAACACGACACTTTTCATCTGGATATGGTTTAATATTTAAACTCTCGGTACATAAAAGTGTAGGCCCGAATCATACTCTGCCGCAAAATGCGTGGCTCACAAAGAGCATTCAATGAATTACAAAAAAATGTACAACGGTTATACATATTTTAGAAGCTTTTTCCTCTTCACGAAGGTACATAATTTTAATTGCCTATTTCCAGATAATATCTGCCAGGCTTGTAAATTTATTATAGATATGTATCCACCGGCCGGCGTATGTGTGAACAAAATACCTGCCTGTTTTCTCATTTCTCTTTAACCTTTTCATGATCCTTTTATCATATTTCCCGTTTTATATTATGTAATATGTACATACTTGGGTAGATATGTATATATAGCTAGCTGCCTCAGAGGCGTGGGAAGGGTTTTAGATTGGGGTTGTAATAAAACGTATTATGTATTACTTAACGTCAGTTGGGTGAATGAAATATATATTGCAGCGTGAGAATCATTATTAGTTGCCATCAGATTTTTCAGCGACGTGGTAAATGTATTTCGTTACTCCTTATTACTTTGGTAATTTCACAGCCTAATTGAATTTCCTCAGTGACGTATCGACTTTGAGTTGTTCATTTAGGAAAATTGATATTAGCTACTTGAAAGGAAAATAAATTAGAACAGCAACGAGCTCTATTGAACCCTCGAAAATGATTACGCTTTAATGGGTTTAGTAAATGTTATCGGAGTAGAACCGAGAATTGAGTTTACTTAGTAATTCTCAAATCAGTATGGTCAAACATAAGGCTTCTTGTGATTAAGATATTAACTCCCCACGTCTTGTTTAGAGAAAACATTGTGAAGCCATCGAAGCACACTCTGATTAAAATGTAATAATAATACGAGTAGCAAAATTGCTCCAATTTGCGAATCGGAAATGCAAAAAATGGCCGTAACTTAAACCGCTTATTTCCCTTTATTTGTCTTCTACAAAGGAGATACAAAACAAAAATGGAGAAATAAGGAGCAGAGCGAGTAAAGTCCCTGTCAGGAATCCCTCCGAGACTGAATAGCCTTTAAATCCTCTTACATTCTTTCCTCGGTACGATAAAGCGAGGTAGCACACCATTTAAAAGTAGGTAAGGAATTCTTTATTTTTACAATTTGTCTCAAATGAGGATGTTCGAGTGAAAGAGCAACTCTTGAAGAATCCATTCCGCGGTTTCCGATTGATTCCCGACTTCACACTAAATAGTCAAACGTTAGGAATCGATAAATATACTAAACGATCTGTGATTTGATTCCTAGTTTCGTATTTATCTGGCGTTAAATCACACAAGTCAAAATGTTAGTGACGTTTTTGATAAATAATCTGTTTTTTTTCTTCTTAAATTAAGTTTCAACTAATTATTATTTCATATTTGATTGTAAAAAAATAAAACATTAAAGAATACATGTTTTTGACAATACCTCTAAAACAGTTATTTAAATTTTGGAGTAAAAAATGAATAAAAAGGTTCTTGTTTTCTGAGAAGATTTCGACGAATTTTTACTGTTTTTAGGAAATAATGTTCATATTGGTGAATTCCTTAGACATCATAAAGCTGACGCTCGTTATTAAGCAGATTTATCTAATCACCCTTTTCATGCTGAGATTGTATAATAAGGGTCTTGTCAACAAACATTAATTTAATTTACCTAGGTACATAATTTGATCCGATAACAATAATGAAAAAAAAAACAATCTAAGAAAGTTTCTAATAATATCGGAACAACAGTTTCGACAAGACGCCCGGCTTCTTTTAAAGTGATTGAAATATTAATATATAAATTTGGGTGTATGTTTGTATGTACCTATTTTATATTTATTCATAAAAAAAATTACGTAATTATAACATGAATATAAGATAAAACATAATTTTTTTTTTTTATTCAAATTTTTCTATTCTTCATGAGTTGAGCTTCTGTAGCTCTTAGTTATGGGAGGAGTATTACACACATAATAAAAAACAATGCATATTATGTGATATGATGCATGCATGTTATATTTAAATTGAAAATTTTTCCGTTGATTTAATTCGAATCCTTTGCCAAAAATGGACAGTTTCGCCATTTCGAATTTCTAGAGTTACAGCGTTTTTTTCAAAATCGCTTTAGGGAAAGTTATGGAGGAGCTGAACTCAATTTCAAGTAAAAATGAACAATTTCGGTAGCCATCTAGATTTTATAGAGATCTCCATCGATTTATTTCAAAATTGGTATAGGGGAAATTAGGGGGGAAGTTAACACTAATCTAAAATCTAGAATTTTGTACCGATTAACTTCACAATTGATATAAAAAAGGTTAGGGTCAGCTGAAATCGAATCTAAAGACTAAATGCACAATATGACCGTTCATTAAAAGGCCATCGTTTCAAATGTGAACTAACAATACAATGCAACGACTGTTATGACTTGAAATTAAAGGGAGAAATACTGGGAATGTATTGTATGTACAGAAGGAAAATATGCATCTTGCCGTATTACTAGAACCTTTAAAGGGATTGTTAGGGACAACGTCCGAATCAAAACACCTTTAATACAACTCAGTATTCAACCTTTTTTTTAAAGCGAACTTAAAGAAGATAAGTTTTTTGCGTACATTCAAATTACATTTATATTTGTTAATAGATGTTTACATCTACCTTATAATATTACATTCAATTTACTAGAATTCACCTCAAAACTTCACTCCGAACCATCCATAACCCCGAGCAACGCCGGGTATACGAGAGCTAGTGTTAAGTGAAGTGCAGAGTTTGTTGCAGGGGCTCACTTTTCCTTCTTCCAATTCTCAGCCCCTCTCCCCGACCGCCCGCCCCGCCTCGCCTGCGTGAGTGTGAAGTAGAATGTAAATGAGTAGTGCGCAGAGACGTCTTGTAACGCGCCACCGTAATCGCTCCCGTACTAAATCCACCCCTTGTGCAATACACCCGAGCAATAATACTTTTCCACAAGGGTGTACTTCCTCCGTCAGCGTCGCCTAGACTATTCGTACAATAGAAACCACGACGTAGAAAGGTATACTTAATTCAATCGCTACCACTCTTCTATATTCAGTCGTCAAAAAAGTACGTTTAACAAAGCATGAAGAGCATTTTATAAAATGCGGGTTGCATCATCATATTTTTCAGGCACTCGCAAAACTCACAAGGCGCTTTTTACCTTTGACTCGGTAAAGGGGTAAAGATTTCCCCCAGAGTAATTATCTGTATGATATGAGGGTGTCGTTCGTCGTCAGAATGTTTGTCAAAGACCTGATAATACTTTTCCACAAGGGTGTACTTCCTCCGTCAGCGTCGCCTAGACTATTCGTACAATAGAAACCACGACGTAGAAAGGTATACTTAATTCAATCGCTACCACTCTTCTATATTCAGTCGTCAAAAAAGTACGTTTAACAAAGCATGAAGAGCATTTTATAAAATGCGGGTTGCATCATCATATTTTTCAGGCACTCGCAAAACTCACAGGGCGCTTTTTACCTTTGACTCGGTAAAGGGGTAAAGATTTCCCCCAGAGTAATTATCTGTATGATATGAGGGTGTCGTTCGTCGTCAGAATGTTTGTCAAAGACCTGATGAGAAAAGAGGGTTCTTCAACTAATCAAAAGTGTTCAGGGGATGCTTTTTAAACATAGTTCCGGAACACGAGCTCTTCACAGTAGGTAATATGCAAATTAGAGGCGATATCCGCGCTTCTGAAAAAAACTTCAGTTCATATTAATGCACTTTACACCCATACAAATGAATAAAATAATAACCACATTTTCCAGTTTAAAAAAAAGGGCTCAGAGGACATTATTAGCAGATCCACAGGGGTGGAAACTGATTGCCCAAAGATGGATAAATGCCACTGCCTACAAAAGTCCATGTTGCTAATTCTACACTAGCTTTCTTCCGCACGCCGCCCGCCGGAATGGGATATAAATAAGGCTTTAATGGCTTAAGCAAACTGTCTGGTCTAAGCGAGCCCATAGGAACTCCTATACATATGTGACCTAGCGTGAGGAAAGTAGTCCCACGGTACTCTATACCACCCGGAGTAACCCCTGTTACGTAATCGCAACCTTTGTCTTTAAGGGATTTATTTTTTTCCGATCACGGCCAGACATGTTTATGATATCGTTAATTACAGCACAATGATACAGGCTTAGGATGATTATGGAATAACGTTAATTGACCATCAATGAGATTAATAAGACGGATTTGGGAAGGGGGCGGTTTCACAGCGCAAATGACTCTCTTAACGGCCAGATTTGTATATGCCGTAATGATGTTATTTCCCTTTCACGTAATAAATTGTTTTGTTTTTATTTAGACGTACCTTTCATTCTTTCTAACGAGTTATGATGGAACAAAGTAGTCTACGACTATAAATCATTGGTTTTTAGTGAGTACCTTACTCCTTTCGTGTATCTATAAGTTTTTATACTATAACGTAATTTTATGAAGTTATTTTTAGAGTTTAACTTTGGTATCAGAGTTTGAGAAGATTTTAGTAAGAAAGTTTCGCGAGAGCTGTACGGAAACATCGTAAAATATTCCAAAATATTCCGTTTACATAAAACATTGTAGCCTTTGAACGTCACACCAATTGTTCTTACTCAAATATGTACTGTGGTGATCAACGTGTGATCCCCCAATCAAAAGTTCCGTCTCATGGATAAAGCGCAAGTAGAATATACTCCCGTATAAATTTACGGGTTGGTTCTTAGGGGTGCATTCTTGCATTTGATTGCGACAGTGAATTTACGAAGAGCGTAACTGTGAAATATATAAATTTACGCCGCAAAACATTTCACGTATCATGAAAGTGCACGTAATATTTGGATTGATAAATTTAATGATGACGGCGATGTATCGTTTTAAAAGTACTACCTGTATTAATAGTATGTAAATTTTACCGGTTAAAGCAAAGGCTTCGTACTTATTGTACAAGATTATCGGTTTTGAAATAATAAAAGTGGGTGCATCTGATTCTTCGATTATATTGACATTCAGGATTGAGATTAAGTATATGTAATTGGATACAGATCTAGTAGTACATACTGTGTTCCTATATTAAAGACAATTTTGTGAAGATCAAAAGGTTTTTAATTCCAATTTACAGCATTGAAAAAAAAAACTGTAATATGAAACTCTTTATACGGATTCTCGGCTTCAAGCAATTACTTTGTGGTTTAACAAAATTATTAATTAAAACACACACTTTGTTACAAACCACTAGTTTATTTTATAATCATCACAATTGGTTTTAAATCATTACCGATTATATTAGATAAATTTTATGTTAACTTCAAATTCCCCACTTCTTCGTAATCCCCCCCTCCTTCCACGTACTTTATCTTTCTTTTATATATTTATTTATTCTTAAATTTAATTATGAATACAAAAACATTAGCCACCCATCTCACTAGGACAATCCTGTGTTGGGATGAGCGGCTTTACAATTTAATAACAATCCGTAAATTTCAATAAACAAACAATAATACATGAAAAAATTTATTAAATATTAATAAGGTAGATAATAGTAAGTTAATGAGTCTAGTTTTTGGACTGTTAGTTCGTGGTGGAATTCCATTGTATTAGAATTGAAATTAAGACACTTTTGTACTTTCTTCCACTTATTTATTTTCACCAGGACCGGTTTCATCCCACTACGGACATTTTCAGACTGGTAGTTGACATTCTTATGCTACGGTATTTATATAAACTTAGGCAGGGTTACACAACATTGTATCTATATCATGAATGTTTCTATTTTATAAATTAACATATAATATTATATTATATTCATTCATATTATATAATATTATATTCAATATATAAATTAACAAAATAGAAACATTCATGATATAGATACAATGTTGTGTAACCCTGCCTAAGTTTATATAAATACCGTAGCATAAGAATGTCAACTACCAGTCTGAAAATGTCCGTAGTGGGATGAAACCGGTCCTGGTGAAAATAAATAAGTGGAAGAAAGTACAAAAGTGTCTTAATTTCAATTCTAATAGTAAGTTAATAATGATCAGTAAATAGTAATAAGCATGTAATAATATACATTAAATATTAAGTAAATATTAATAAGTAAATAAAATTATTTGAATAAAATTATATAAATAGTAATAAGTACATAATAATAAAAATAAAAATAGGTAAATCATAATATTTAAATAAAAGTAAAAATAGGTAAATAGTAATAGTAATAGTAATTAAATAGTAAAATGTAAATAAAAATATGTAAATAGTAGTATGTAAATAGAAGTATGTAGGTTAAAAAAAAAATTATAAGAAAATGTTTAATAAGTAGGTAATAATAAGTTAATAATTAATTATGATAATATCGAGCATATAGTAATATATATATATATTATACACATCTCTCTCTTACTGTTCCATTGCTTCGTTTTATATTTTGTCTCCTTATTATACTTTCACATCTCACCTGTGTATGTACTCACTTTATATATATGCTCACTCTATATATGCTCACTCTATATATTCTAACTTTATATATATGCTCATTCTATATATGTTCACTCTATATATTCTTACTCTATATATACTCACTCTATATATGCTCACTCTATATATGCTCACTATACGAGTATATGCTCATTCTATATATGTTCACTCTATATATTCTTACTCTATATATACTCACTCTATATATGCTCACTCTATATATGCTCACTATACGAGTATATGCTCACTCAATATATGCTCAATATATTCTCACTCTATATATACTCACTTTATATATGCTCACCCTTTATTTTCATACCCTATATATGCTCACCCTTTATATGCTCACTCTATATATTCTGACTCTATATATACTCACTCTATATAAACTCAGTCTATATATGCACACTCTATATATACTCACTATATATATTCTCACTCTATATATATACTCACTTTAAATATGCTCACTATATATGTGCTCACTATATGTATTTTTGTTTAGTTTTAATTTTTCCCCGACGAAGCTTGGGATATGTGATATCGTTTTTTTTTATTTTTTTTATTAAAAAGTATACAATACATTTCAATGCATTGTATTTCCAAGAGTTAAAAATACTCATTGTGGGATCACATGCAATACAGTATTATAAATAATATTTCATAAAACATAACATTTAAAATACATAATTAACATTCACAGTACATCAACAGCATTACAATACAATAAGTATATGTTACAAAGACACACATCACTGGTACATTATATAATTATACTTATTAAAGAGACACACCATAGCGGTTTTCTTTCAAATAACAGAATTTAAGCATCTTACTTTGAGACCTTTCACATTGGCTTGCATTTTTAATCTCGGTTTGTGATAATTTACTAGTTTAAAACGAAGTGTTCATTTTATTTAATAAATAGAACTACTATTTCTAAAATCAGAATAAACCTTGCGGCAAGTAAATTCTTAGAGGGTAAATAGAGAATAATCTTTATTTTATAATGCCTGTAGGTAAAATTCCTTACTTTCCTTTCTGGTATGAATTTTTGATGAACAGTATACAGTTATATCACATATAGTTCCGATACACTTACCGCCATCTTCAACAGTTGACAGTGATCAGTTAATCCCTCATATTCGTAATTATGTGTATTAATAATTCATTATAATTAGGTTTAGATTAATCAGAGGTATTCGAGTTCACCACTTACAGCAACATATAAATAGCGCGGAGCTCATCTTCCCTTCCCCGACTCCTCTTCCCACCCATCTTCCACCTCCTCACCCACCGCCCTAGACTGTGGCTAGAACTTCGAGTATGCGGGGTTCAATTATCGGATATTACCCTAAATGAATTACACATTAGGGGTATAATTTTTGGTGTGGCACTACTGATTTTTATTTATTTATTTTTGCCTCTATTAAAAAAAATACATATATTATTTCGGTTGTGATGTGAGTACGGAGTATGTATCTGTATGTAACATGCAAATTCCAAAATTGAAATTAATCAATTTTTATTTTCAATACAAGTTATGAATTTATGCCACGGTTCATAAAATAGTTGATCGTGTAATGGTCAACATAGTTGCCTTTCAAGCAGTTGATCTAGGTTCGATTCTCGGCGGTGTCAATATTTTAATTTTTATTTAAAAATAAACAAACAAAAAAACCTATTTTTTAATGATATTTTTATTTTTGATCTGCGCTAGTAATAAAAAATAATTATTTAATCGTATACCTATGTGCATGGGACGACGTGCAAAGCAATGTTATCCATATGGGCATTATAGCCAAACAATAGAATGTAAAAAAATAAGAGAGGAAAAACAAATCAACATAATACAAAAAATAAAACGAGTTAAAAATTATAGGTACAGCAAATGGCATAAATCAACAATAAAAAAAAGTATAGTAAATTTGCGCTCGTGAAGTGCGCGTTTTTGTTCTTCACTGAAATTACTTCGCATGCTATTTATGGTGCAATAATCATAATATTGATAGGTGGAACGTAATAAAATAATAAAAACAATATACTTATGTAATTATTCTATCTACATGAGATGTTACATTTAAAAATAAAATCAAGCGCGTAAATTGTTTCATGTGCAAATTAAAAAAGAAGTGTTTATAATATATAAATTACCACATTTAAATAATAGCAATTCTTTGTGTCCCCATGTTGTATTGTGTATTGTAAGTGGGAACGAGGATTGGTTGTAGCAGGGTTATTTATTAGACCATTCCGGTCGACAGTAATTTAACACGTAAGACAGGAAGAGGTTATGATACATAGACAATACTATAGATAAATACGTAAACAACACAGAGTAATCAACTTCGGTTCTACCAACATATTAATATAAACAAGTAGTTCAATGACATACTCGTAAAGTAATTTCAGTTATTCGAACATCCTTCCTTTCCTAGTAAAGAAAATTCAAACATTTTGACATTTGCAATTATTTCTGGTTTCTAAATTTGAAGTAGTAACAATGATCTGTGTGCTAGTTAGTAATATAGGATTCAGTTAATAAAATACAGTAAAACGATTAATTATAATCGATTATTTCTATCATGTGTATTCATAGTTTTAGTACAATTTTAAGATAAATTATTTAAATTTGAGTAAATTTTGACAATTATTTGTATTCTGAAAAACACGTTTAATGACTCCCACTTCATGATAAGTAATTAAACCTGACACTATTTGACAAAACGTTAATTTCGTTAATGTAAGAGGAACACCGATAACTTAAAAATTGTTATAAATGCAATTTTGTTTAACAATTCCTTTCAGAGGAATAATATTTCTTCCAGAGGAATTTACTTTTTCTGTTCCGTTAAGTTTTTCTGTTAAATTAAGTTTTAAAAAAGTTGAAAACTGCATAACATTTACATTTGCACCAGTGTCTATTAAACCTGTAATGTTAAAATTAATTGTAAGTAAATCATTATTACAGGAATTCAATAGCCTTATAATATTGTTGCAATCCAAGGAATTAATATTATAGGGTTTTTAGATTTTTTTTTGAAAGGCGTTTTCTTATATTGTCTTATCTTAAGCACTTACTTGCGCTGCTGGGCAGTTTGTTCAATGTATTTGGCCACATATGGTGTAGACTCTGCTTAGACTTCTCGAGGAATTGCGAGGATAGTTATTTTTTTCATTTTTTCTACTTCTACCTTGGCTTTTGTAATGCGAAGATGTTGATGGACTTTGACTTCTAAGAATTTTCTGCACATTATTTACTTCATTTTGTTTTGAATTTTCTCTACTCTTATCGCCTTCCATATTTTATTAATATGTCCAGAATAAAATAACTTCTCTTTTGTAATCTTTTCTTAAGGAGTAGGGTTTTCTTTTGAAATTTAATATATTTTTTTAATTATAAAACCTCTCTAACTTTCTTCCACTTGTTTATTTCCGACCGAACCATCTTCACCTTACAACGGGCATCTTCAGACTGGTACAATTCAAACTAAATCTATGGTATGTATTCAGTATTTATGTAATCCAATACAAGATAATAGATTATAAAATAATGAATGAGATATTCTATCACATATCAAAAAACGAGATTCTTTATTTAAACGGTGGAAAAACTCTCCAACAAACGCAATTTATGAAAAACAGTAAAAATCATTTCGTATTTTTGTTACTTAATTAATAAAGATTTTTTTAATGATCAATTTAAGAATCATTTTACAGGCATAAAAAAAATTTGGGACGAAATAAATAAAATTCTAGGACGTAAGACAAAGAGTAACTGTGACGATGTAATCTGTAGGTATAGGTCTAAAAACCAATCTGCGAAAAATGTTACAAATCAATTTGTTAATTATTTTTTGATAACGTAGCCTCAATTTTTCATAAATGTTACTTTAAGGCTTCAAAAATTAACCCTATAGAATCATCGCAAAGTTTTTATATACCACGACGGTCATTCGCAGACATATTGAGTATAGTAATTTTTTTTGAAAATTCATAGTTCCCTGGCATAGACAATGTCCGAATGTTTGACAGAGAAAGACACAGATATTTTGGTTTCTATATTAATCTATCTGATTTTAAGAAAAGCTTCTAATACCAGATGAACTCAAATGTAGTATTATCCGACCTATTTACAAAAGTGGGAAACATACTTATATAGGAAACTATAGACCGATGAATATATTACTCCCTGTAGATAAAATTCTCGAAAAATACGTTTCTTTAAAACTAACTAAATACTTGGAGTGCTTTTCTTTAATAAATCCCAATCAATATGGTTTAAAAAAAAAGTCTGAAATATTTCTTCAGGATTTCCTTAACTACATAATTGAATTTATAAAAAAAATACATGTGTTCATGGACAATTCAAAGGCATTTTATAATATAGACTCGATGAAATTGTTAAATATTTTGAAGGCAATAAGGGTAAGAGGAAATATTCACAAACTATTCAAAAACTTCTTAACAAACAACCAAATCCAGGTAAAAATATCAGACACATTTAGTAAAAGAAGAAATATCAAAACAGGGTTCCACAAGGGTCAATTTTAGAACCAACACTGTATATTATCTTCGTATCACTTGTGAAAAAATATTCTCGTTTGTTAAATATTGTGTATACGCTGATGATACAGCACTCGTAATATCCCACTAAAATTTGGATGATGTATTGATATTGTTACAGCAAGTTTTTATTTCTTTACTAAAATAGTCGCATGACTCTGGTCTAATAAACAATGTAAAAAAAAAAAAAATTGATGCATTTAAGACCCCCGCACGCAAGGCACAGCGAGGCATCTGTAATCATATCCCAGTCTTTTGATTGCATTCACAATAATACCAAATAGCCCTACGCGTGTACAGGTATCGAATTAGTCAACCAGTATGTGTATCTAGGTGTTACGGTGGATAGTAAAATGAAATGCGGCGTACAACCTTCCAACCTCTACCTAGTAAGTAAAACAGTTTTTAATCAAAAGCGACACATTGATATCAAGTACTCCATGGTCGAGGGGTAAGGCTCTCGACTACGAATCCGAAGGCCGCGGGTTCAAATCCCGGCGTGCGCAAGTAAATTTTATTTAATTAATTTGTGCTGTTTCACAATTAATTCATTTAAAAATAATATACAAGTATAGTATATTAGCGCGAGTTCCAGAGTGGAATATACTTTCAGTATCGCCCTGGTGAAAGACCACCATTCAGAATTGAAAAATTGCTTGAAATGGCTTTTAGCCATGTTTGGTGACCAGATCTAAATAGCCAGGTATTTCCCCACCTTCCTCTTCCCCTTCTCCTTCCCTTCCCCAATGCCTTCAGCCTCACAAAAATCCCCAATCGGGGATGCCATAGTCTTACTGGCTCCAGACGGTTTAGAGCAGTTGGAACTCTTGTGCGGTATTCACATAAAAAACGTTCAGCTTATAGTAATTTTATAAGTGGGACAGGAGGAGATGGTGATACATATACAATAATATAGATAACACAAATAATATAAATTAATCAACTCCAGTTATACCAACTTATTTATATATGCAAGTATTTAAATAACATGAAGTAACTACAGTTATATCAATAACCTAAACAAATCTATTTGAGTTCAATTATTAACGTTCCCACGTTTCCCATACAACAGATCAAGCACGTCTTCTACGGCGCTGATAATAATGTATTATTGTGTACACGTATATTTAAATTATGATACGTATTTTTATGATTTGGCACCGTTAGTTTGAATTTTAACAGCCTATGCGGTAAAAGAGATATTTAAAAAAAAAGTTCATTTATGTACTATTTTCAACAGGTATTTGTTTGTTTTATTTAATGAATCAATTAATGCACTACCAAAGTAACAAAACCATTTTAAAGAGTGCTAGTTAGAATAAATGAAGAAAAAAAGAGTTTATCAGACGAATGTTTAACAAATATTTGCATCTAAAAATATGCCTTCGTTATATTCCTGAGATAAAAATTATTATAATAGAGTCGTAGTTTTTTGGGCCTCGACAAACCCTCATATTGACTAAAAGTTGAGAAACAAATTTTAAATGTTTTGGTAACAGGTGCGTTAATGAAAATGTTTTCGTTATGCCCATTGCTTCTCAACCTATATTTGCATTCATTTCGTGTATTTACATCGATGAATGTTTTAAGCGCACAACTTTTGAAGGTTTTTTTTTTTACGAAGGTGCTGAAATAAATTCCAACCCCAGCCGAAGTTCATCCGAGTCAGTTGTAATCTTAAGAAAATAACGGTACGCGTGGTATACCTACCTATACGTGTATTTTACACTCAAAATTTAGTGAGGCGGTCTTCAGAACATGGAATAGCAGTGCCGGTATCTGTGTTAGAGATTCTCTCTTCGATGTACCGAGTTCCTACAGCGTGATACTCCTCTAACTGAAACGAACATGTTTAATTAAAACTTTGTATTTTTCTTAGACTTGGCTTAAATGCACATACAGTTACCGTCGAACGTGCAACTGAGAGAAAAACAACAAACCGGATACCTTATAAAGTGATAGTAAATTTGCTAAAATCACTTACGAAACCGCAGGTAAGTAAATCGGATTAAGCTGACGAAATTGAATTCGCTGCAAACTTTCGAACGGATTTTGTCAAGGCAAACTTGTAACAAATTAGGGCTTACACAAGCAAGGCGCAGACGTGCAGTTTTGTGTTTTATTACAGAATTAAACTTTCCGTTAGAACCATTTGGTATTTTACATGTAAATTCAAAACATATACTCATACCTGCCTGCTGGTAAACTTCTAGTTCTAGCGGTAATGGCTTGGCCACAGAGGTCATCGTCTGAAAACACGGATTTTATTAAATATTTTTTTTTATCAACGATCCAAAGCAGTAGTTTAGTATTCTCCTAGAGAGAAGCGAACATTTGAAATCGAAATGCTTGAAAGAATGTTGATTATGTTTATTTTTGAACAGAAAACTTTTTATATAAAAATAAAAATATCTTTTTAAGTAATTAGAAAGACGACACTTAAGAAAGAAATTAAAATATTTTAAAGGAACAAATAGACTATATCAGGTGTATAACATATATGTGTCCTAATCGCCAAGTTATCCATTCTTCCCCATGCTCTTTATTCTTCCAGTCACTAGTTTCGTTCCACCAAACAACGATCCACAAATAGCGTTGTCATAGTTCACTTCCTTCGGTTATTGAAACCATTTTAATATGATTTGAATGCATTTTAAGAATTCCTTTCACTCCTTACCTTTGTATAAGGTAAAAAGGATTTTTCAAGCGAGTATCAAATCTTCATCCTGTACCTTCGTCTAAGATATTCCGTCGAGGAGGAAATGAAATGAAACTAAAGATAGAGTAGTTTCCCCTTGGTTAGTGTACCTTCCGGAAGCTGAGACATTCAAGAAACCTCATTTTGATGTTTAATTTTGAGATTCCAGAAATAAAAGCAGCCCTACCCTTTCTTTCGATTAAATAATACCATGTTCAGAAACATGCACGAGTGCAAATTGGACGTGGGGTAGAATCACTAGATTAGACGATTTGTTTTCTTTACTGTTCAATTCTTGAAATAGAAATTATACACGTTGAAGTCCATTAGTTTTTGATTTGCTCAAACTAAATTTACATGGAATGTAACGTGGCAGTTTTCATCCATCTATTTCCCAGAATATCATCTACTTTGTCCTTTGTGCAAATATCGCATTTAAGAAAGGTTACAATGACCCACTATTTTCCACTTCGTCCTACGACTGAATCATTTATTGTTGAAAAACATTTAGGAAACAAGTGACACTGTCCGGAAAGAAAAACAAGGGTTTTATTCCCAGTTGCACATGACCCTTTCCTGTGACAAATGGCCGTACTGATTGTGAAGTGTTCATGATGTTATTAAACTTTTTTATACACGATCAAATAGTGTAAGATTTTCTCAACATAGTAGACATGACAGACTGTTAAGATTCTTTCAGAAAAATCAATGAAATAAAACAAATTATGCTTTTTTAAATTTGTTGTTTTACATTAAGATTACACAAACTTCCCTTGTAATTCTACGAAGTGATAAAAAAAACCCATAACATATTTAACCGTAGTAGTTGTTTTAATTTATTTAATATAGATACAGAAAGAAAGCAAATAAAAAGAGTTTTCTAAAAACAAACTTCTTTTATAAAAATAGAAACTCTATTCTTATTTTAATTTTCGGTATGTATATATTTGGTACCTATTTAAGTTTGTTCCAAAAAGTGTATAATCTTCTGAAGCACGCCTATATATTTAGTGATCTCAACTCTCTTACTTTTTACCAAAGAGGTAGCTCCAACAAATCGAAGATAAGTTGGAATAAATCTAAGGGTATCCGTATAGATAAGTTAAAACCAGACAGTTGGGCGTTTCCAAAAGTTTTGATAGAGCGGGTGTTCCCCATCTTCGGTTGGAGCGGTGGGGATGAGAGGAGGGGGGGAGGGGGTAGAGGAAACTTAAGAAATGACGAAGTGATCGTCTTTGAAAATAAAAAGGCTAAGAAGTTACGGCCGATGCGATCGTCTTCGGACATAAGTTTTAAGGTCCCAGGAGACTTCTTACATCCATCTCTCTCGCTCTTTCACCCACCCATCGTGGATTTCATCTTCTCTCACACTCGTGCAAAAGATAATACCGACTTTTATAACAGGCTGTCTAATTTCAGTTAAAATTAAATGATGAATTGTAATTTGCCAACTTCGTACCTGGACAAAGGAAAATATTGCGAACGAAGAAATTCTGCAACAATGTTATGATTTTACCAAAACTGGAACTTAAAAATACAAGGGATGGATCATCGAGGTTTTTGGGTTCATTTTCACGGAACGAAAATAGTTTGGTAAAGCTATGTAAACCTTAATAAAGACATATAATTTGATCAATTTTGCGAAAAGATTGTGATCATATCTACCGCACCATTTAAAATGTTATAGCTTTAAAAGAAAATCTTGTATAGTACGCATAAACAGCATAAATATATGCACGGGAAGGGATGATTACTCATACATATATATATATATATATGTGTGTGTGTGTTAATATATAAATACCCGTACTTGTACATTCGGGTATGTAACAATTGAAAAGAATCTTCCGTTATTCTTCTTTTTCGTAGATGCCCATTTCAAAATCGATATATCCAAGACCGATATCGGTAAATTTCCCAAAAAATTGTTCGTTTTTTTTTATAATGCAAATAAAACCACCGTACGTTTAAATATCAAAAGCACTATAACCACCTATGCCTCCAAGCGTTAACTTTATAATTATTTCAGAATTTTACCAAGAAAATCCACAGTGAAAGATACTCTCAGTATCGCCCTGGTGAAAGACCACCATTCAGAATTGAAACGTTGATTGAAATGACTTTTAGCCATGTTTGGTGACAAGATATGAATAGCCAGGTATTTCCCAACCTTCCTCTACCCATTTCCTTTCTTTATCCACTCCCTTCAGCCTCAAAACATACCCCAATTGGCGATGCCGGATTTCCAAATAGTTGGAATTCTTGTACACAAAAGAAGAGGTCACTTTTATAGAAATAATCAATGTATTTGACCTATCTGGGGCCTAGGAGTAAAAACGTAGGCATTATATAACCTGGTGACCTCAGTTTTTTTTTTAATAAAGGCATAGATCACACTATTGGCATAATCTGTCAATAAATAGTGGCAGCGCTATCCGCCCATTGTCCGTTCAGCGATGTTTAATTGTCGCCATCAATTAACGACAGTTTACAGAAGCCGTGGAAATTAATTAACAACCTTATGTCATTCAACTCGTGCCTGTGGCGGGCTTTATCCGTTTTCTGAACCCGAATTTTTTCGAGGATCGGTCGTGTTATCAAATAGATAATCCCGTTTTTACTGTGACTTCTTCTTTAGTAGTTGCGTCATTACTAAGGATCGTGACCCCCACTCCAATTACCCTGGTGAAAAAGGCTACATTACTACATGCTGTCCTGTGCTCATGGAGAGGCGCGGGACACCCGACGTTTTGGACGCCTGTGATATTTAATCACTCGTAACGTTACTGAAAAAGAGGCTGTACATCGCTGGCTCTAGCTCAGGTCAGTGTTTAGAAAAAATAAACTTTGGAATAACTTATTGAAGCTGATTTATTATATGAAGAATTTGACAATATTGCGATAAGAACGCAGCAAATTCGTACTACAAGAATTGGTTCTGGTCTGAACTTTATGGCAATTGACCCTAAATCCGCATTTGGGCAAAGACATTATACCAGTACCAGGCTCCACTTCTATTTAACAGCCTTCCAGATCACATTGAGTCGTCAAACTCCTTGTGTACATTTAAAAATAATGTTAAATTATCTGTGCTATCTGAGGATTTCCAACATATTCTTTCATCTGTGTTCTTTTAAATTGTGGCATAATTTTTTGAATATGTATATTTTTTCATCCCTTTCCTTTTACAATGTTTTTTTTGTCTTTCTTTCTTCTCTCTTTTTTAAAATAATAGTTTTACTATATTTTTCTTGCAATTCAATTTAAATGTATATCATGGTCACATTACATGTTTACTACATTATATGCTAATGAATTGGCTGGCATTAGATTAATAGGTACCATGTTGGTACCCAATTCATAGAAACGTTAATGTAACAATATTGTTCTCTTAATATATAATCTGTGTGGTATTTTTGTTTTATTTTGTAAATCTTGTTCCAGTGAGGTTAAAATTTCTAACGTTCAAAAAAACACAATGTACAGAAACAATAAATAAATAAACTGCAACGAAATTATGAAATTTCATGAAACTTCTAATAAAACCTCTAATATTCTTAACAAACCTAAATTTGCGAAAGAACTCGTTTCCTTCAAATAAAAAAATAATAATAATAATAAAAAACATTTCTATCGCCTATCCATAATGCAGAAAACCCATTAAAAAATACTAATTATAGACCTATATCCCTTTGAAATTGCAAAAAACACCTAGTAGAATTTCTAGAAGGTAATAATATATTGCACAATAACCGGTTCGGATTCCACTCAGCATACAAGATACAATAGCAAACTTAACTTCAACTTTGTACGAAGCATTAGATTAAGGTAAACAATGTGCGGAAATATCTATCGACTCAGGAACGCGTTCGATAATATTTCGCATCAGGGAAACTAATGTACAAATTAAGTAATATTAGTTTAAGAGACGATATTCAGTGGATTAAAACCTACCTAAAGAAACGCCTCAAACTTGTTAGAATTAATAATACGTATAGTGATGAAGATACTTCAGATTTTGGTATCCCCCAAGCTACTGTCCTAGGACCAGCCTTATTTACTATATATGTAAACGACATATTTTTTCAATCAATGCACGGCCAAATTATTTCATATGCTGACTACATAGTTCTCATAATAAGCAATCATCTAATAAGCATCTCTTGAGCTGCTAAATACTAAAAACAATTAATGAAATCAAATATCTCGGAATAATTATCGATACAAATCTTAAATGGAACGACCAAATCTGTCAAATTATTAAAAAGATTAGAAAATTAAAATACATATTTATACGAATAAGAACAATTTTGTCAATGGAACACTTATATTTAATATATTACGCATTAATTCAATCCACTTTACAATACGTCGTTATTAGTTGAGGGTCAGCATATAATACTAGTTTGAATTCAGTAAACACTGTAAACACAAAAACCGATCGTTAAAATTATACTAAAAAAAAAACTAGGGATTATCCCACAAAACTACAATTTTAAAATTTGAAGTTACAATTTTAGTAACCTATTTAAAAAAAATGTAGTAATTCAAATACTAAAAGGATAACAAAATACAAATTCATCTCAGAAAATCGCACAAGATAAATTCGTATTCTCACTATGTAAAATCAGTACTTCATTTGCATAAACAATTTTATACATAAAGGAAAAAATAATAATCAATAAACTACCTGAAGATATTAGTAACGAACTCTCAAAAGCAACAAAAAAACAAGCAAACTAAAAACAACACTCATGTTATTATTAAGTTCTGCGAGTATTTTAGATTTTATTATTGTCACAGCTGTTTCGGTGTTCAAGGTCATTTTCAAAGTGCGGTTAATCCACATTGCGACGACTTTCTTTTATGATTTTATTTACTCCCACCAAATTCTAATTTGGACGTTGTTTAAAATTAAATTATTTATTACCGGTAAAACCGATTTAGTTAAAAAAATAATTAACATTCTCTATTCTTTGAGGTTTTTATATTCTAATGTGTTTTACCCGTATTTAAACGAAAATGTTTTCTTAATTGATTTATTAAAATACGTCATATTGTTTTAATAGTGTGAACATACTGAATAGTGGTAAATAAATAATTTTACTTACCTTACCTGCCTTTCACCAGGGATTTACTTTAAGTATGTGCCACTCTGAAATCTCCCGCAAATATACTCCCCCTTACTTATAATCGCGGTGTAAATATTACGCGTCACACAAGGTCGGAATAGTGAAAAACTTGACTAATTACCACGGCGTCGGTATAGTTAATCCGGTCTTAACCCAGGCTCAAATCCAGTTAAACTATAATAATTCTGAACTGGAACATAAGAATCTAACAAGTAAAATGGACTACATAATATGCAAAATAATAAAATATAGTAATTACCCCAGCTTAAAAAAATGCAGAATCTTATCTAAGAATATTAATCACCTCTCACCTTTCTGTCGACAGGGGGATTTTATTCCCATGACTTATCGCGGCTACAAATTAATTGATGTTTATTTTAAGCGGCGCAGAAAGGTTCCGCTTATAAAACAAATATTTAGACTAGCGACGCCCACCGATGTTAAAAAAACCTCGTGTAATGAGGTGGCCTTCTTTTATAGAGGGTAAAGGGTAAGGGACTTTTTGCCAACTTTAGCTTCCCCGAAAACAAATATTATATTAGGAGTTTTCTAGCAGTGGCGCGCAGTGTCATGTTTTAAAATATTTCCGGAATAAAACGTTCCAGTAAACAATGAACTAAATCTGTTTACTGGATGTAGAATTTTTCAATTTTTCAAATGATAATTTTTAATTTTGAACGTTTTACCAATGACATTACAGTTCGTAGAGTCATTTTGTTTTAACTTTTTTTTCCGGAAGGAGTAGGTAGTAATTCGGAGATAAGGAAAATTTAAAAAAAAGCAATATACGGTTTGTATTTATCATTCTTTTTTGAAAAGTGTAAAAACCTGTTAACATTTTGGACAAAAAAACCACAGGGAACCAACATCTTCCAGGTCAGTGGATTATTTTTTAATAATATTTAAGCATATAAAATAATAGTTTTATTTCTCAAAATTTTAACTTTAAATAAGTATTAGTCGGTTCATAATTTAAATATAAACCGTATCGTAGAAAATTCATTTATTTGTCCGATATTTGAAATCTCAATGATTCACGAAAGGAGTTCGTTGTTATCATGAAACTGCAGGTAGGTCCAGCCTTTTCTATTTGGTATTGTTAAACAACGCAACTATTATTTAAAAATCTCATTAATAATTCGTGAGTTATGAAGTTTTGAAATAACATAATAAATACTATAACAATGATAATAAACACTTTAACAGTGATAATAAGTAACCGCTTATTTAATGTTATTTTTTTATTTGTTCATTATATATAAAGAAGAACAGCTAATAGTATTATATATTATTAATAAGTAATTATTATTATTATTATTATTATATTTTTTTAAATTAAAACATCAATGTATGCTAACATACATTGATACCTGAAGATGTGAGCATCGCTCACGAAACATGTAGTAATATTGTATATTAATAAAGTGATGTATACAATGTTATTTTGTTTTAATTAAAATACATAATGACATCACAAAGTGAAAAAAATACATAATGAAATAAAATACATAAAATACATAATGACATCACAAAGTGAAAACCTTCTAGAAGAAGAATTATTCTTCGAAAAAATAGTAATTATTTGTCTACACTACTGTTTAAAATAAAAAAATATCATATAATAAACAGTGATATTTATATATTAAACAATAGTGTAAACAAAGAATTTCTTATTAATTTTATTTCTTATTAATTATTTATCTACACTACTGTTTAAAATAAAAAAAATATCCTATAATAAACAGTGATATTTATATATTAAACAATAGTGTAAACAAAAAAAATTCTTATTAAGTTTATTTCTTATTAATTATTTGTCTACACCACTGTTTAAAATAAAAAATATATATAATAAACAATGATATTTATATATTAAACAATAGTGTAAGCAAAGAATTTCTTATTAATTTTATTGATTATGACGCCACAAAGTAATTATACGTTTATTGGAGAAATTATATATTATTAAATTACGAATTATGTGTTATTAAATTACGAATTATGTATTATTAAATTAAGAATTATGTATCATAGACTACCAAAAAAGGAACGACTTATATTATGTTTACTTTTCATAAAATTTCTCCTCTAAAGATTATTTTTATTTTTTTATTCGTGACTCATAATAGTAAAGTTTTTTTGTTGTTGTTCTTAAATTTAAACACGGATTCCAACAAACTAAATCCATAAGCATTGAAAATGTCTACCTCAGCAATATTTTACCTAATGGGTGCAATAGTTGCCTGAAAAATACAATTTTAGGAAAATATTTTCCAGGAAAAGGGGTAAACACGTTGAGGTTCATGATGGGCTTTTAGCCTCGTGGTTTACAAAAGCACTTTAGTGAATCGAGCGGTCTGACGGTAATCTGGTCATACGTGCATCACTGCCACAAGTTCCATAAGCTTATTGTTTCATAAAAGAGGTGATAAAACACGTTTTTAATATTATGTTCCATTAAATATTTCGATGTTTTTTTATTTAAACGCCCAGGGGCTTTTACGTAAGAGTACCTGCATCTTTTCGGAAAATTACGCTTTTAAGCGAGATAAATAATAATAAAATGCACAAGAGTTAAAAAAAAATAGAGAAAACAGAAAATATCAAAAATAAATAGGTGTTCTGCCAACACCACCAACCCAACATTAATACTAATACAAACGCATAAAAGTCAAAAATTTATGAACTAAGTTGAAATAACTCGTTCATACTTTTTTGAAATTCGCTATTCTCAAATTATTATCAAATATATGTCGTTTAAATATTTCTTACTAAGACTGTGTAAACGTTGCATTGGGGAATGTAAGCTATAGTTGGAATATGATTATGTTTATATCAGTACCGCACAAGAGTTCCAGCTGCGCCCAACCGTCTGAATCCAGTGAGACTATGACATCCCCAATTGGGGTATGTTGTGAGGTTGAAGGTAGTGGGGAGGGAAAGGAGATGGGGAAGAGGAAGGTGGGGAAGTATCTGGCTATTCAGATCTGGTTATCAAATACGGCAAAAGCCATTTCAAGCAATGTTTCGATTATATAGGATATACATATGTAAAACGTTCATGTTTGTCTAGTAGTTCGCTCATTCCTGTTAGACTGATGAAGTGCAGGAGTGCAGAAAAATCGAATTTGATGTTAAATAATTTGAAAAAAAAAAGGTTAGATTGTTTATTTTTCACGTGTAATTTTAAAATGTGTAATGATGAGTAATTTCTGTGCTCTAGAGGGATGTTAAGTTTAAATTTATGAAGCGTAGAAACTTTCTTTAGATTCTTCCCACATTATCAATAAAAAAATTGTAGAAGAGCGACCACACTATGAAATTATATTCTAATGGGCTTCTAACTAAGGATATGAACGTACAATAGTTGTATGACTTCAAAGTTTAATTGTTCGAAAAATCCTAACGTTTTCATACCTTTATTCACATTTTTTTTAATGTGGACTGTGAGATTTAGTTTCCTTTTCATTATTATGCCAAGATCTCTCATTTCCGCAACTCTTACATTTATTGAATAGTAAAAAAAATAGAGACATTTTATTCTGGAAAAGGTCAAAGTTTAACATTTTCCCACATTTAATATAAAATGTTTTGTCAGTCCCGGTTATTTAGCATATCTACTAATAAGCATAGCATGTATTTATAATTGAGTTATTAATATAACTAAATATGTAATATTAATTACCTAATTATTGTTTTATTTTTAAACTGAAAAAATAATTATCATTTTTTTAAGAAAAAAACTTTAAATAAATTTTACAAGAAACTATTTTTAGGTATATATTATAAGTTCACGTGGAAAAAATGTATATATATATATATTTATACACATGTATTATGTAGATATATTTTATTTGTTAAATTTTGAAATTATTGTATGTACACCAGAATATCATGTTAATGGTAGTACTCTTGAAATTAATATAATCTATAACAAACCACGATATTGCTCCCTCTTAAAACACGAGAATTTCTCAATTAGGGAGGTATTAATTTAAATTAAAGAAACTAAAAGGATTATATAAATAAATTTAAAAAAAACATTTTTAGTACTCACGTACCTAATTTTATTACCATGTAAACAATGTTAAATGGTAAATATATATATAATAAATATCTTTAAAAATAGGGTCTTGTGAACATACTGATAAGCGGGGAAAAAAATAATTTTACTTAATTTATCAGTTAATGTTACATTAATAAGTCAATAGTATTCATCTTATTATAAAACAATAAAAAAAAATAATGCGGTGAAAACAGATTTCAACTGCAAGTACCTTTCAGAATAGAAAATCTATTATCACAATTATTTTCTCCGTAAATCGGTTTCACCCACAATAAATACCTTTAGGCACCAAACAAATTTAAATTGGGTAGACGTAAATAGAATCATTTTTAATAACTCATCTCAATGTGGGCTAACCATTGTTATTTATTTTCCGTAATAATGAAACATTCTAGCAGCCGTTCTGTTTCCGTATACCTACCATGATGATGAAAATTGTAGACCTCTCCGAAAAGCTGACTAAAAATGAGGGGTACCGCTCATTATCCCGAAAGATGAGAATAATACCAGTCGCGGTGAGAAAATAATTCAATTTAAAAATGATTGTTCATTATAATAATCCAATACCGTTCATATTTGATTTAATGAAAATCAGTAAAAAGGTTCAGTAGTATGTCAAATTATTAAAGGTGTACAGATGATATCTTTATTAAGAACATTTCTGTATTTTTTCTCTTTTACAACATGCTTTTCAAGACCCGTCACCTTCCTTTTACCAAAAAACCTTCCACACAGCAGCCCCATGGATGACATAAAACATGAGGAATTAAAAAAAATCTTTTGTGTACAATAATTACTAATCGTAATAACATTATACGAAAGATGACAATACTGTTATTGAAATGTCGTATTTTCACAAAATAATAATTTTATACTTATCACATAATACTCGTATATAAACACAATGCCACAGATCTCGCTTGGCAGAGAGTTCTTTCACTAAACGGACCAGGTTGTCGAAACATGAAAACCGTTCATTGTGTATTCCACGATACAATATGGTACATTGTTAAAAAGTTTTGGAAATTTATTTTTATCAGTTTCCATTTATATTATCTATCTGAGACTTAATCTATTCTTCTCATCTTAATTCACATGACACGAACACGATCCCTAAAGCGGATACTATACATTCGACGGAGGCTAGAAATTCTGATGGCCGATCTTGTTACGTTGAACGGGAAAGGCTACAAAATAAACGTCGATAAAGTTAGGAATGTCTCGTCAAAAAAAAATTAGGTTATTTATGTCTCAAAAATATACAAAAGGCGGCAAAGGTACAATAATTGTACCTTCATATATATTTGTATGAACATTCTGAGTATGGGTGTACTTTCTGTACGTTATTATTGTCTATATATTATTTATTTTATAAAGCATAATTTTGTTGTTTTAATACTGGAAAGTTAACTCAATAAAAAAATCTTTTTGAAATGCCCAACTTTTGAAATCCTAAGAAAGATATTTATAAAAAATGGCTTTACGTTGGCGGCCACCCTAATATCCAAAGCGAGTTCGAAGAAACTCAATTGAAATATGTAGAGTACTCAATTGTAGTGGTTTGTAAAAATTTTGAAAATTGCGCATGTAATATAATTCTCAGACAATGAATATTACAAAAAAAATTTTTTAGATAAATAATAATTAACATATAATTTGTATGACAAGAATTCGTTCCCTAATATTAAAATTGAGGCTGTAAAAATGTATTCGGCGGCAAGAGTGTCGATGTATATTATTGTACCACCGACTGGAAAAGGGCAAACAATTCGTCTTTTGTATTTCCAGAAGTGTGACGAAGAGTCAACAGTATTACTGAGTGCCCCCTTCAGCCAAGCGCGCCGCGTGACACCGCAAGGGTCCTGCTATTTATTTAGTAGAAGTTACCGCTCCGGACAATCTGTTGGGTGTAAGGAGATTTGTATCAGGATAACAATAGCTTTGTACTGTCGGGTCATACAACGCACGTTAGCTGCTTCCAACTAGCAAAAAAACAACCAAGCAGTCAAGACGGCAAAATAAAGTGTATGAAATTAATTGTGATTTATGAGTGTAATCGGGCCTTCTCGTCAATGTTCCAGTTATTATTAACTTACTTACTAGTTGAGAACGGCTCACGTGCATTGTGTGTCCTGTCAGTTTGAAGCCAATGAGCATTGCAATCCAGTTCATTTTACTCAAATATCATGAAGTAACCAATATTTATAAAGAAAATATAACAGTTATACCCATTGAAAACATTGATTTAGCATTGAAAACAGAATATAAGTAGATGCACCTACGCAAATTTTTGCAAAACAATCAAACACTACTAATTTAGAAGCTGAAAATGTTTCGATTAATTGAAACACTCTGAAATGGTCTGAGAGATATATTACCGAAAGAAAACTAGAAGTTGTTATACGAAGATAAATCGCAATTTTTCATTTTTTCTAATGCCTAAAATGATTTTTTTAATGCTTAAAATGATTTTTTACCCGAGAAACTAATTTACTGAGAAAATAATTGAAATCTGTTTTCCATGCATTAATTGGCAATATTTTCTAATTGTTTTATAATGACGTGAGTGCTATTAACTTATTTAAATGTGTTATATTTTTTTAGGTATTGTGAACATACTGAGAAGTGGGGAATAAACACATTTCCTTACTTTGTTAATTAATGTTATGTTAATATCATTATTTCGTTTATTAATTTCCAATTGTTCAAGTAAATTTAATCTAAGACCCTGTTTTTTCTATCTGTAAGGATTTAGGCTCGTCATTTAACCGTTGTCAAGCGGGAGGTGATTATTCACTAAGAGATATTCTGCGAATTTTGAAACGGTGATTTTATTATTGTAACACCGTATATGTTATTTGAATCTAGTTAAGAAAGGCCTTCCCGTCTGTCTGATGTAGGTAGCGTGACAGTTGGCTTGGTCACAGTTTAATTTATATATTTGATTATTATTGAGTTAAAGATTTATACTTTTTGAGTTTTTAAATATCGCAAAAGAAATTTAAAAAAAAAATCGTTTAAATAAAGCTATTAGAGCCAATAATAATATAGGAATAAACCTTAAGACGTAAAATTTCCGATGTATTCCTATCACACGAAAGTATGCATGTATCAATTGATACACCAGACATTTTATCCTAAATTAACATTAAAATACCATCAAGAAAATCAACAAAGAAGATAATATACATTTTCGGTGTTGTCTACCGCACAAATGCAAGATATTTCTCTTCCTTACCGTAGACATTAAGAAAATTCAACATTGTACAGTCCTCTAACTATGATGTAGACTTTTTAATGGCCCGATTACACACTTAAAAACTATTAACCACATCAAGCTGATAATGTGATGATGCCCTTTATTTAAAGATATGAATTAGTAAATAGCTAATTCCAGGTACCAATAAAAAATTGTATGTGTACTTATTTATTATACCTTTTACCATTTACTTTCGTTTATCTTTTCCTATGCTTTATTTTAATTATTGTTATTAAACATACTTTTTAATTTATTTTTTGTAGATTTACATATGGTTGTACCAGCACATACGTGACAGACTTAAATTTATGATCATGTTAGGAATAAAAAAATGCGGATAATGTTAACTTTCAAGATAGATTTTTTTTCAATTACAAACATTCTATAACACGTCGCCACTGGTAAAACCTAATGACGAGACGGAGCATGTATCACGTGATCCATTGCGATGTCTGGCAGTATGCTCAAGGCGACGCGTGATACAACCTGTATATGCTTAGGACATCATGCTTGTTATATTTTGTATTATAATAAAATAAATAAATTCAATAGATGCTGTGATACGTTAATATATTTTTTAATATTATTCATCATTGTCAAAGATTATTTGCTCGGGGCCGGGGCAACACATAAATTGCATGAACGGGGAACAAGCGTCACACGACTCCTGGCACAGGGTACAATCCACGGGTTCATCTAGGTCCGAGTCCGTCGCTATACTCACCATTGCAAATGCTGTAAACACAAAAAAGACACGTGTATCAAAATCTTGCTCAAAACCGCCTCACAACGTTGTCCAGCCGGGTGGTAATAAAGTACACCGCACACTCTATCTTTTCCATGTGCCCGTGTGAGGTGGCACAAAAAATATCTTCAACAGGAGAAATCGATCTTTATTTCTTTATTCGTAAGGTCTGAATATGTCAACTTCGTGCATTTTTATTCGGTCCCCCCCCACACTCCCTCTGCGCCACACCATCACCTTCCACATTAATTCTGTCTAACCGGAATTTAAGAATGCTAAAAACACTGTAAGGCATAAAATCAAGATATCTGTATTTCGACGCATTGATAAATGTGTTTCTAGCATACTACATTAAGTGAAAAGCAAGAAAAAAATAATAATACAAAAAATAAATGAATTAAAAATTACTTTGTAATCACCACTTTATTAATATATACATATCAAAATGTTTCAAAAGCGACGCTTTCTTCATCAGGAATATACAGAATAAATAAATTTAAAATTATGTTTAAGTAATAATTAATTCATTTTTAATAATGACGCCGCAAAGTGAATACCAATCTTTAGAAGATTTTATAAAATAAAAATAAAATTTTGAAAAAGGGGAAAAAAAATATTTCAGAAGATTTTTTCGGACCAATGATTACGAAGAATAAATAAACACATGCATGAATCGGCACAATTTTTAAAAGTTATATTAAGTAATTAAAAGTACGAAAAACTATCCTGAAAACCTAATCTATCCCATACTAAAATAAAAAAAATATATATTTCATTAATTTTATTATTGCATTTTTAAATTCAAAATATTAATTAGATTAGATGAAATTCGGTTTTCGGAATAGTTTTTTTTCCGTACTTTTAATCACCTTATATTATATTTAAAAACAAAGAATGCCGATTCATATATGTGTTGATTTTCAGGGAACCCAAAGAATACATTATGTAAACTTAAGCAAGGTTTTTACTAACTTTCGATAATTATAAATCGATCGTCATCACATCATATTTATATACGTATTAGTAAATTTTTCGCTGACGTCAATAAGTATTCTTATGTGTATGCAAGAAAAAGGGGTGTTTCCCAGTGACCTTTAGCAAGAACATCGCTGTCAGTAATGTATATATATATATATATACACTGATACAAACGATCTTCAGAATATGTGGTTCGGGACAACTCTAATTGTGGGACTTAATAAAGCCGAAACTTTTTCAACCTGAAAACCTAACATAGCTGAAAACAGTTTTTTTCAATATGTGACGGGCACAAAAAATTAATGTCATTTAAAAGTGAGAAAGTGTGCCGTCGCGTATGAACTAACGTTTCTGTTGCAGGTAAATTTGAAAAAGCATTCGATTAAAGTGTCAATTTCCTTTGAAAAACGAATTAGCTCGGCGTGTAGCCTTTCAGCTGTTACTCAACGGGGAAATAATATGTATTTAAGAGGAATGGGTGGGTATTTATATAGCAAATATAATTTTTTTAAATACAATAAGCTCGCAAATACTTTTCTAAGTTATTATGAAAATATTTTTTTTAATGGCAAAAAAATATTACTCGTTCGTATTAGATATTTGCTAAACATTTAATTAAAAAAATATATTTCTTTCGGTTTGAATGGGTATTTTGGCATTAAATCGAAAATTAAGTTTTTTATTAAACAATCCGCGCAGCCGTTCCTCTTAAGTATTTGAAAAAAAATCGTTGTAATAATGTGAGAACGTATTATAATTACTGTTTTAATTTTGTTTAATTTAATTTAAACTTACCAAAGAACAAATAGAGCGCGAAGAATAAGACCTTTGAATGACTCATCATTGAGTTTGCCATAATATGGCAACAGTTTCGAGAAACATTGTATTTATATGATTAAATATTTTTACAACTTCAAACTAACCCCAAATTGACGACGCTGGATTGGTAACACAGGGTATATCAGGAAGTAGCCAACAGATTTTAATCAGCTGTTCCTGAGCTTGTTGGGAGTGGAAAATCTAGGTGTCATTTTGCTCTAAGATGACATTTTTTTCTCTAACTAACTAACCATGACGACAATTTTCGCAGTGATAGGAGGAGAGAACGGACCGCCAAAACAACGTGGTCTAAACCACATTTCTTGCTTCATTGACTTTCATATATCGTCTTTAACATTTTCTTCTGTTATTCTGACTTCTGACATGGCCCGATAAAAGTATTTGATTCACTTGATCGTACCATGTCTTATTCGGATATCCCCAGTTTCTTTCATTCGCATTCTCCTTACACTTATTTCTTCATTCATTCGCTTTACATGCCAAACCTTCTAATCATCCCTTTATTAATCTTAGTCATTACAATTAGATCAGCCCTGCATTATTACCTAATCTTAACATTTTTCAGATGATCATACATGATTTTACCACACATTCGACCCAGAGATATATTTTTCTCTAGATTCTTTCTCTTATTTATATATTTATTAATTCACCTTAATAAATCATCTTATTAGATTCACGTTTCCAATATATTACTACCAATAGTTAGACTGTCGAATGAAACTACAAATTCGATATTAATTATTTTGTAACTTGTAGAATTTCTGTCACAAAACAATATTGAATAATTAAGTTATATGAGTCGTGCCTACCACCTAGAGTTCGTTTAAAATAAATATTTTATAGTGTGCTTTGAAACCCTGATCTAAATTATTATTGGGTTGGTGAAATTAGGGTTAAATAATACATTAAAAATACACGCTTCAAAATAAATTAGCTCGCTTCATTAAAACCATTAGGCATAGGTAATTTAATTACCACTTTGATGTGCATGTATTTTTTGCAGCTATGAATAATATGTATTATGCCTTTAACCACGATTAACGAATATGCTGTGTTATTATAACATAAATACACATTAAATGGCTGAAAACATTTTTAAAAAAAAGTTGATTTTACCTTATAATATTATCCAGTATTGGTTGTACAAAAAAATATTAGCTGGTGAAACTCGCAACCTACCTGTCGTGCTGCGTTGGCTAGACATTTTTGTCAAATCAATACTGTACTTAAACAATGATACCATGTCCCAAAAAATTGCTGAGTGATATAAATCAGAATAGACTCCTTCGCACTGCACAATTGACCCAAACGGATTCTGAATAATTCAGTTTGGATTATTATTGCAAATAATAACAATTTTTTAAACTCATATTTTTTTTACTGTAAGATTGGTAACACCGCTTGACATGCGTTTGCTTCCACGCGTGCCGAGAATATTTTTTTTGTATAGAAAAAAGAAAAGATCTGACAGTTAGAAATTGAATAACTCTTATTATTTATTCATTGAATAATCAATAAATTATTGTTTTAATGGACGAACTATGACTCGTAGATGATTTCGACAAATATCGTGTTATTTTGTTATTACATATATATTTTTTTACATGAATACCGCACAAAAGTCCCAACTGTTCCCAATCGTCTGGAGCCAGTGAGACCATGGCATCCCCGATTGGGGAATGTTGTGAGGCTGAGGAAAAGGGGAAGAGGAAGGTGGGGAAATACCTGGCTATTCAGATCTGGTCACCAAACACGGCAAAAAGCCATTTCAAGCAATTTTTCAATTCTGAATGGTGGTTTTTCACCAGGGCGATACTGATAGTATCTCCCACTCTGGAACGTGCGCAAATAAACTATATATTATTTTTAACTTCATTAATTGTGAAACAGCACAAATTAATTAAATAAGATTTACTTGCGCACGGATTCGTAGTCGAGAGCCTTACCCCTCGACCATGGAGGCCGGTTGTTGGTGGCTGGGCCCTAGTTACATATTTAGTACATATTTGTTTTTAATTACACACCTAATTATGCTAATAAAATTCAAAATAAAAGGGAAATCGAACTGGAAACTGAATTTGGTTTAGGTAATAAAAAGGAACGGTTGCGCTTCCTGTTTCATACATAAGTTATTTTTGGATTTGAGGCCAAAATACCCATCCAAACCTAATGATATTTTTTTTTTAATTATAGGTTTAGTAAATATCTAGTGAGGATGAGAAGTATTTTATTTATTTTTGTTTTAAATTATGAAGTATATGCCATGAAAAAAATCAGTTTTCATAATTTTGGAAGCAATTTAGAAAATTATTTTCGGTTTTATTTTTTTATTTTTAATTATGGAATTGCTATATAATATGATTACGTAAATAATTATATAAAAAACAAACATTGAAAAAAAACCTTTTTTCGGGTCGATATTTTAAATTGTGTGCGGCAAATTTGTTTTCCAACGTAAATTGGTCGTTTGTAATTTAATTTAAAGTACATCATATTTTCAAAGCAGATAGGGTACAACATTTTTATAAATCACAGTAAGCCAATAAATAATTGTTAAAGGTGTCTCTAAAATCGCAAATAATCATTTCCTTTAATGGTATATATTTCGGAATATAAAACAAAAATAAATAAATTACTTTTCATCCGTACTAGAAATTTACTAGTTAATACTAGATTTAAATTTTGATGAAAAAAAAAACATTATGAGTATTTTGGCCTCAAATCCAAAATTAAGTTTTGCATGAAACGTTCCTCTTAACGACTAACCACTGAATCATATAACCAATATGTATTATACATATTTATTTTTGATATATATATATTGATTTTTATTTTAGGAATTCACTATACCTACAAACAATCTTGATAGCTGCTGTTATTGAAACACTGTAGGTAAGTTTCAGGTATATTACAGTTGATCAACACATCAATCAATAACACCTTCCACGCAACATAGCGACTAAAAAAGTTCGTCATCTTTATTGCACGCTTCTCAATTGGACTAGCAGGCCGCCGCACATTTTTCGAAAATATTGGCCTGGACGGAGATCGAGCAAATTGAAAAATAATGTGTAAAGATTTGAATAATGAGCACGAGGACTATGTTATAAAATAATAACATTTGAAACATTTCATGTTAAAGGGTTACCCATAGATAATATAAACAATGGGAAATAAGGCATGGAAGCGTGCTGAATATCACTGGTCTACGTAGATGCCATTTTTGCAGTACAATGGGTGAATGATGTCGGCAACACTTTTGTGCGCGCGGTTTCATGCCAATAATGGTTCATCGCCCATATTCGTTGTTTCTATTATCCACGGGGCTACCAGTCTAAATGTAAATTAAGTCTTGGAGTTGCCAAACCCGCTCTGGAAATTTATGCTGATTTTAATACATTATAATATTAAATAGCTGAAGTACCCGGGATTGCCCGGGGTTATGAATGGTTTGGAGGAAAGTTTTGAGGTTGTGATGTGTTACCCGTACCTCTGCCTCTACCTCTTCCCCTAACCCTACCCCTACCACTACCACTATCACTACCCAGTAGTTTTACTCTTATTTTGAACGTCAGTGTGCGAAATTTCATCAAAAAGTACCAAAATTCTGCTTTAAGGGATGGGAAAAAGGGAATGTGATGGTTTTTCGAAATCTTATAAAAACAGTAACCTTTTTTGTTTTGAAAGTGTGCATTTCATCAAGTTCGGAATGAAACTGTAGATTTACATTCAAAACAAACACGGCCCTTTGGAACATTCTTCTTTATATAATAAAAGATGTTGTTGTACATAGAATACCAAAAAAGCAAGTATTTCAATAACATTTTGTATACAATGTATATATTATATTCAAGGTATTCCAAACAATTTTTCTTGACTATATCTCCAGGTCTCCAAAAAATTCCAGGGCGGGTTTCGCAACTCACGAGTCAAATATCTAATGTGGCGATATATATTACGTATCTACATATTTAAATATGTATAGGTGTTAAAAAATAAATCACCAAAAACTCGCGCAATCATTAGATATTTCAAATAAGAAATTGCTAAATTTAGGAGTAACCAATGACGGAAATGACTTTTGAAATATCAGAAAATATATTTTTTGTATTTTGTACTTGCTTACATATATTTAAAGTCCTAAAATCAAGGACAAACAAGTGTTTTTTACATAATTATTTTTAAACAGTTATACTAACACATACACAGTTTTTTTATCGTAGACTAGCTTCAATATTTAATCGAAAAACTGTTTTGATACTACAGTCCCTGGCCATATTTATGTGATCCCCCGAAGAAAATTATTGATGTGTAAAAAATGTAGGCAAATTATGGAAGCAACATGGATCGGCATTTTTTTGTTTGCTGTTTCAGATTTATATCAAGCAACAAACATGTAAAAAAAAATTTTAGCAATCACTTCCTTATTAGATATAATTATAATTTTAATAAAAATATTTTTTTTGTTTGATCAACACTATTCAATATATAGTTCAGCGTAAACCTTCATGGGAGTTGTTATATTTATGTTTTTATACGACCCTGATGAAGGTTCAGGCTGAATCTAAACTGGTTAGTTTGAATATTCAATAGAGTAGTTTTTTATATGAATACCCCACAAGAGTCCCAACTGCTCCCAACCGTCTGGAGTCAGTGAGACTATGGCATCCCCAATTGGGGAATGTTGTAAGGCTGAAGGTATTGGGGAGGGGAAGGAGAAGGGATTTGAACCCGCGACCTTCGGAATCGTATTCGAGAGCCTTACCCCTCGACCATGGAGGCTGTCAAAAATAGTAGTGTTCAAATATTTAAATAATTTAAGTTGAACGTGAAAATCTTGACGAACTTCACCAAAACTAAATTTGAAGATTATTCATGTCGAAAAACTGGGGTTTGTTTCTAAGAAACTGTTGGTTTTATTATAATTATAGCAAAGCCGTATAGGGTTAAGTAATTACAGATAATATCAATCTTAATTACGGTTCTTTTTCCAAAGATCCCAGATTAAAAAAAATATTAAAATCATTTGTTCTTATGTTAGTCCGAAATGAATCGGTCTTTGTAGTCTTGTTCTACTGAGCTGTGCATCTGAAAGGTCTTAATTAGACAAAATTATCGTTTACTGATCCCCAAACACCTTACATAACTACATCTGGCACTAATAATGACTGAACTCTAGTTACTTAACAAAACAGAAGTTACAAAACAAAAATTGCAAGACTTTATTATTACGGTCATAATTATGTTTATCTCCAATAACACCCTGTTTAATACATTGCCTCTCTTTCAAAACCATTACTTATGCTTGATTAATATCAGATTTTATCGGTTTTTGGTGGATCATTTAGTTCTTCCAGGATGCGTATTTTGAGGGGCCACGGAAAATAAAAAGAAGCAAGTAGAGATTTTTTAAAAATAAATTTTTATTGTTTTCATTTTAGGAGTTGACAGAATCGAAATGGATAAACACTTTTTATTTTCTAGTGAATATTTATTTATGATTAGTCACATCCTATTCGAAAGACCATGTTCCAATGAATTGTATGATTTGACATGCTGCACTGCAATGCACCTGCACTGCACCTTTAAAGAAACGAAACGATTTTAATAATTCGAAAATATTATATTTTTACCATTTCGCCACCTGTTGTAATTATTATTAATTATAAATAAGTAAATTAGAAAAGTTACAGAAGAAATCATTGATTTTACTCATATTTTAATTTTGATCTATTCGATGATTCGAGTTTTACCAGCTCGTAGTTTAGTGATCCAATTTGTTAAGTTTGCACACAGTTCAATCAGTTGGGTCAAAATATTTTCAGGCTGGTTGCAAGCAGAGAAAACGGGACTTTTTTGATTCTGTGGCATGTCGTCGACATGTGTCATCGACGAATATGAGATAATTAGGATATAAAATTCCTCAGCACATGCCAAGAGTAAAACTGTTCTCCAAAACTTGGAAAAAACTAAAAAAAGTTCCTTAAAATTAAAATGTAAAAAGCGCGTTTTCTTTCTTAACGAAAAAAATACATGTGAACACTGCTAACTACCACTATTTTTTGGATCGGTATAAAAGTTAACCAGAAAACTTTTGAAAATATTCTCGTATTCCTAATACCCTTTGTTCTTTTAATAACTATAACTATAATGGACAAAATGTGTGTGCTGAAAAACCAATAGCTCTTGAATGGTAAACTATGGCATATGGAAATTCAAGACAATTTTTTTTTACCCAACTAGGTCATGTACACCATGGAACTCTATTTTTACCTCATTAGTTAGGCATTTAGAAGTTAAAATAAAATATCAGAAAAAAGTATACGTATCTGAGAAAGAGCGGAAGACTAAAATTACGCAGTATTTCCATAAAATGAACAAATTAAGGTAGTACAATTAAATAGGTTGAAACAGTTTATCTCATTTCGGTCCTCGAAGAAAGCAATATCTTCATTTTACTACAATTTGATCATTGAGACATAATTTGACTGACCTATGGACAAAATATGGACTGAAATATCCTCTGATTGAGTTATTAATATTAGAACATTGTAATTGGAAAATCGCTCTGATATTAGTTTTGAAAATCTACCTTACTTGTTTTTTATGTATTAATACACGACGAACAAATTCGGTTATTTAACGTGTTTACAGCCTGACATAATATTCTTGACAAACAATAAATTCTGAACTAAGCATGTCATTTATATGGTAACCTCAAGGTCTTTGACATTTCCTTGTTGTTTTTCAAAAAATATCATATCGGTCATTTTTGTTTACTTTAGTTATTTATTAATACTTTAGTTATTTACAAAACATTTCAAATGAATAGACGAATGAACAGTGGAACTAGGGAAGTTATTTTCTGTGTATTCTGGCGCTGTTTAGCTGAATTTCAAGCTACGAAACTCCAGTCTAACTTTGAGGACGTTTTCAAATGCCCTACTGAAATGACTGGGAAGGTATTATGGTCTGTTGACAAATTTTATCCATTTCGTACGTATTTAAACAATATTTTTGTGGATTTATGCTGATTTTTAAACAATTATAGCAACTTTCATTCAGATTTGAGGTTATGCTTCATGTTTCAATTTGACAGTTTATTGTAAACACAAACGTCCAGAAGAAAAAGAATCAAGTCAATTTTTTTGTTTTGTTTTTAAATATAATTTAGACTCTGAATTTCTTTTTTAGAGTTGTAATCGAAAATAGGAAGCGGATAGCATGAAATATCGGAAAACTGGAAATGAAAAAAAAAGAAGAAGAAGCGAAAAGTGACGAGAAGAAAAACCAAAACATAAATGCCCGAAGAAACTGAAACAAAAAGAAGCGGGAAACGAGAAGAGGCGGGAAAGAAGAAGAAGCGGGAAGCAAGAAATTAAAACAAACGCTGAATCCATTCTGTTAGTCTTTCTTTTAGTCCTATCTATCCTACATTTCCATATTGGCTACAGGTTGCCATATATACAGCCTAATTAAATACTATCCTCCTTCTCATCCTTAGAGCATGTTTTCCAAACTCTAGCTTAATCAGTGCCCCTGGACCCTGGTGCTCTCGTGGGACAATTTACTTACTCTTTCTCTTAGTAAATTTTTTTGTATTGGTAGATGTTTTTTTAAATACTACAAATTACGTATTTATTTAATATTTTCCTCATTCCATCATTCTATTCACATTTATAAACACCGTTTGTATAAAGTAAAAATGCGTGGATGGAGAAATATTTTTGTGTAAGATTCTTGATAAATATTTATGTTTGATGTTTGTTATGTATGTTTTTATTTTTATTTTATATAGATATATATATATATATAGGTAAGGTTACAATCTATATATATATATACATTTATTTTTTAACCTTACCTGTAAATTTTGAGTTTTGAATAACAAGCTCCCGTTAGACAAACTACAAAAAAGTAGTTTATCTGGACTTTATTGCACTGTATTTTTTCTTTTATAAAATGTAAATAATAAAAAAAACATATATTCAATAACTGTAAATTCACTTTGAAGCATCATTTTATACTAAACAATACAACATTTTTACTTGGGCCATTATGCCCATGAGCCATATTCGTGTTACCATTTGAAACCTTTTGAACGACCACAGCGCCACCAATTTTTGGCTACTTTTGAATGTCAGACTGTACATATTTTCGTTATTTTATTTTCTTAACTTGTTCCTCGTCTGTCAACCATAGGGCGTTACCTACCATAATGAAATAATGACAAAGCTAGTTCATCATCATAATTTTATACTCCTATGCATAGTATTCACACTGAAACAAAGAGCAACCACAGAAATAATTAATTTTTAGTACACAAACAAATTGCTTAAATTAATCCCTCAACGCTTAACGCATTAATTCCCAGTGAGGCATGTCATGCAAAACCTACAATAATAATCTAATTAATTACTAATTTTATAACTGCTATATCTTGTATTATTTTAAATACATTTGTTTATTATTGTAAAGAATATTTCAATAAATATCAAAATTATTATTATTATTCAGAAAGAACAACATTTTACAAAATAGTTGTTCACATAAAAAAAAAAATCGTCAAACGGCGCTTTTTCTGTGTGTTATTTATAACAAGCCTAGTATATTTTATTATTTTCTCCTCCGTTTTATTCTTTTCATTTCGCTTTTATGCATTTCAGCCTCTGGATTAAGCCAACGACATTATTGTGCCGTTGATTTTCTCCGCTCTAATGATCACCGCTTATATCTGTATATAATGATACATAATAAGAATTCTCCATTCAACGTGTGAACAATCTGGAAAATTGATCATTAGATTACCCTTACGTAAAATCGGAATATCTGAGAACCTTATTTTTTTGTAATGCAATATCATTTATACGAATATACCAATACATTCCAAGCGATAAAAAATCTCAATTTTTTTTTTAATGTAGTTATATAAAATTAGAGTGATAAAATTAGTTTACATAAAATAGATTATAATTAGTAGGTATATATTACAGTTGAACATTATGCCAAGTTTGTGCTTAAACTTGAAGGTCATATGGAAAATATCCACATTTCCTACGAGGTAGTTATCTTACCTAGTAAGTCTTCCCAGGGGGCATCACCATTGGTGAGTCAGTTCTGCATCTGAGAAGAAAGAGAATCCTGTGTTAGCGGCCTTTTATGAAGAGTAAATCAGGAACATAGAATCCTATTTTAGCCAGGATATCGGGAATTAATATGACACTGTTAAAAAGTTTATGAGCCATACGCAGTAGTTTTGTCTCTTATAGAACTATGGCCAAAATACCCAGCATACCCGAGATAAATGCTATTAGAAACAGCCATGAGTAAAAACCGAACTCTCTCACATAGAGGAATCGGAAAAATTTCTTTTGATTTTTCTCCACCGTTATTACATAGACAGTGTCCTCTGGCCCCATGCCTGAGGTCCACTTCCGAGAATACTAAGCACTAAGCTGAAGTAAAATAGCCTTATAACTACAAGATTTATCAACTCTTGACCCGATGGTCTGAAGATCATTACTTTAGTAGTAAGGCAAGTACATATCTGCATGTTATCAGCGTAAATATCGAGTCCATAAAAGCTCGCGTAAATCTGGATTCCAAAAAGCTAAACATTTTGTACAGAGTTCTTCAATAGTCACCACCGTGCAAGTCAATAATCAACAGATCGATTGCCATATCTTGTGCACGGACACAATGCAGGCATGCTATCTTCCATGGAGTCTATTTCATATGTATTTCAATATAGCCTGTTTGAGGGAACTCGACGTTTTGACCCCTGCGATAAACTTGGGGAACCAGGGCGGAATATCCGTTCACAGTTGATGTCGGCTTCTTGAGAACGGGTGATTATGAAATCCGACCCTCTTCAAGAACCACTTTAACAAATACCTTCATACATATATTTCCTTAACCCACCTCACAACGTAGCCTAACTGGATGGCAATACAGTCCTTTTGGTCATACCTCGTAAAGTGGATATCGTATAAAGGAATCGACAGAGCAAAAACCTTTGTAAGAGCGACTGCTCTCACAGACTTAGAAACAGTGAATAATTCGATACACCTAGGCTCGTCTATAAGTAACGGATGAGGTTGCGAAATAAAAATAAAGTGAAGGGTTTCCATGACAAAAGACGCCATGAGCAAAATTCAAAAGATGCGGAATGACGGAGGTATAATGTAGACGACCAAGATGAGATTCGTACGGATGCTGATTTTCTCCATATTCCTTTACGGTTTGGAAACATGGATACTCAGAGCCAGCGAAACTAAGCAGATAGACGCCCTCAAATTGTGGTGTTGGAGTAAATTACTCATTATTCCATGGACAGAGCCAGGCGCAAAAATATATCAATTCTGGAAGACCTTGGCTTCCACAATAGGCTATCAACTGTCTGCCGAGAACGTATCCTCAGATTATTTGGACATGTTGCTCGCCAAACCAAGAACTCCAACCTGTAGAAGCTGATGATCACTTGCAAAGTGGAAGTCAGGAGAAGCAGAGGAAGGTTACTGATGCATTGGAGTGAAAAAAATTCGCAGGTGTCCGGAACGTCGGTGTCCGCAGCTCTCCTCGCAGTACATAAATCACAAATAGTGAAGGAGCCTTGTACACGAGGGAGATTTGTGTGGAGGTCACGATCTTAAGCTATGAGGAAGCAACTCGAGAAGAAAAGGGAAACAAGGTTGGTTTTCGTTCCATACCCGTAATGTAATAAAATGCAAACAATATTTTTTATTGGTATTTTCGTGCAAACACTGATTATTGATATAGTTTGGCTCCAGAAATAATGATAATCGATAACAAATATTTCAACAGTGAATAAACTCAAAAAATATCTAATATGCTACAGCAAAATACGTAGAGAGTATAGTCATCGTCAAAGCACGCAGTACAATTGAGACCGCAGGTTCCACACGCCAATTCGGTATTGACGGCCTGGACGGTGACAGCCATCGTTAGTATCGTGGAAACTGAAATTTTTTATTTTTATTATTCATTAATAAGACAGATATATTACACCTTTAATGAGGTTAATGTTAGATATATTATATTAATTATCAAAACAGTGTTCATAATACGCATTAAAAATTAACCAGGAAAGAAAACGTAATTAAAAAAAAAAAACTTTTTTAGAAAAATTAAAAATGATTTTTTGTTGTTGCTCGACTGAGATTCGAACGGGACATTCCTAACTAACTAACTAATCATCACGTCATTTCACCGCAGGGATAAGCAGAGAGATCACCAAACAATTTACATACTCCTCTTAGCATATACTCATTGCTTCATCCACATTCATACCTACATCGTCTCATACATACTCTGTTTAATTCTGATTCTCGACATGGCCCGACTCAAGTATTTGGTTCACTTGATCGTGCCATACCTTCCTCGGGCTTCCCCGACTTCCTTTGCCATTCACATTTGTGTCAAATATTTTTTTAATACTCCTTTCTTCGATCATCCACTCTTCATGCCCAAACCATCTAAGCAACCCTTAATTAATCTTACTCAGTACACTCCCATCAGCCTTGCATTCTTCGCGAATTTCAACTTTATTATTTAGATACATTTTGAAAAAATAAATGTTTGGAATAAAATAAAATTTTCGAATGAATGTTTCGTTGTTTCATTGTTCAGAGATAGTAGTAGTTATCACTTGGCATTATTTTTGCTTTCAAATCATTTATGGCTTCCAAACCACAAGCAAGAATTCACAACTTCATAACATTATTTAAAACAAAACCAAAAAATCCCTAGCAAAACCGGTACACATCAGCTAGTAAACATATAAATTTGTTTTAAACCACTTAAATTTAATATAATAATCTAACGTTTCGGAAGTACCCTTCCTTCGTCAGGACTATATTAAAACTAACATAAGATTAATAATATTAATTTGTAATATGCATCAGTTTAGACCTGGCGTGGTTTTTTGATAAGGTTCAAAATAATCCTCTGAGGAGATATTTCACTAAATTAGCGCACGAAAAATTCGTGAAGGGTTTTTACACAACAAATTCTTACCAAGAACGAACAGAATTGTTTTCAACATAACTGTTTTTTTTACAATCTATTAGTTTTCTTGTCTTATATTCAAATAAAAAAAAACAATATTGATAGTACAGTCCCTGACCAAATTAATATGACCATTTGAATAAAATTAATTTATAGAACAATATGATAAATATAAAAAATCTTAGTAATAAGTTATATGTGAGCAAAAAAAAAACTTATAGATGAAGACATTTTTAACATTTTTTTTCAGTTTCTCTCCGAGAATCTGGAATATGTTCTAATAATTATCGAAATACACACGTTTACACAATATACTTCATAGTTAAAGGTTGCTTGCTAAACATTAATATAATGGAAATGTGCGAAGAAATTTTTTATCCTTGGTAAACAATTTTTACCTAAATTTGTGAAGCAGTAGATGTTTTTGGTAAAAAGTGGATGTTGTAATTTCCACGGTTTTAGAATAACATTATAAATTTGAATCAACACTTTTGATACCTAGTGTACATGTTGTGATTAGTCATACCACATCAGAAATGGCCACACAGTAATTACAAATCATTGTAAAATAGATTTCGCAACAGCGGGCGTAACAAAAATTGACATGCCAAGTCGGCACGTGTCTGTACACAATGTATTAAAAAATGCAATGTAATTAATTCGTTCGCCTTGCATGTGTTTTAATGGGATAAATATTTATTCTGTAGACATTATCGCCACTATGGAGATAAAACTCGGCAAGTAGCATCTTCAAATTATAGAGATAGGCAATCGAATTTTCAATTTTATATATTTCCCAATATATATAGTCCAATTAAAGCGATTTTTCAGGAATCATTCATTATTTTACATTTTACAAAACACAATTATTTTTTGAGTTTCTCTATTGGTAATAACTATAAATTAACAATTCGGTACGTCCTACGTAAAGTATCGTTATTTCAAAATCGGAACTTTACTGGAGAGTGGTTTGAAGAGACAAAAGTTCGGTGAAAGGTAGGAGAGGTCTAAATTGTACTTTCAAAGTTTTTCCCTTTTTAATACATGTATGTATAGTTTGTTCTAAGGAATTATAAAAATCGATTATCATTTTGAAGAATCCTTCGTTTTACTGGATTTAAAAATATACGTATATATTTTTAAATAGAAAATAATAATTCTAAATATTATTTTAGAGTAAAATATTGTAAAAACGTTTAGAATTTCCAAGTTTTCCCGAAGCATGTTGATGTGTAATTTAACTAACTAACTATAACCACCACATCGTTTCCATGCAGGGGCAGGAAGAGAAGCCCTTTAAACTACTCGGTATTGGCACACACTCCTTGCTTCATTCACATTCACACAACCTCTCACCCTTTTCTGTTATTCTGACTTGCGTATTTTACTTTTTTTTTAAATATTTTATGAAAAGAAAGACAAACACTTGGTTCCCAAAGCATTGTCAATCAGTCACTACCGGTCAGTCATTTGAATAATTCATTTTACTTTATTTATTTAAGTACATATTATTACAACATTACAGGTTATATTACAAAATTACCTAATTTGTTATATGAGTACCGTTGGTACATTTAGTACATAGTGCCAAAAACCTCGCACACTCACTATAAGTTTCGAAGCATACATAGAATTTGTCACCCACCGAATTCAGATAGCGGATCGCTCTCTCCACGGCGGAATTCATGCCACTTGATCACGCCATGTCTTTGTCGGGCGTCCCGATTTCTTCTACCATTCACATTCACGAATATACGATTATGTGAGCCAACTCAAGATTATTAAATACATAATTATGTTCTCCTTACACTCCCACATTCCCAAACCATCTAATCTTCCCGTTCTTATTCATTACGCTTACATCGGCCTTGCGATATTTCCAATTTCCACATTCTTCACGCAGTCATACATGCTTTTGCATGTTTTACCACACATACCCCTCAGGGATCTTTTTGTATAATTTCTTGTTAACTAATTAATACACCTACCAGTTGTTATGATCAACCGATTTATTAAAAATAATCAGATTTATTAGCAAAAGATTTTATTAATGAAAAATACAAAATAATTCAGCATCGCTGTCCGAGTTTTCGAGATCTGAGATCAGTAAGTACAGCCTGATTTTTACATCAAAGCATAATTTATATTAACTATCCATAATACAAGAATGAAGCAATGACAAATGGAGGACAAAAATATGCATTTTAGAGAACGTTCATGTCGAAGCCGGAACACGGATTTAGGATAGTCCATGATTTTCGACATTGTACATGATCTTAGAGTTCTAATTTCGTAAAGCCCTACAAAAGTCATTAAGACTACTACTAAAATTTTCAAGGCCCTGGCTTGAGTTAACAAATCTCGACATTCTGGGTAGTGGAGAATGGCACCCATAATTAGTAGAGTGTTTATTAAGGAAAGGCAATTCATTGTTTCTGAGTCTACGGCAAGGAATATTTTATATTTTCATTCTATTATTTAAGTTTATTTCTGTTTGTATATGATGTTTTATAACATATTTATATACAATAAATGATTCGTACACTTACTCCCGTTTGCTAAAATTTTGTAAAATCTCTTTATAAGTACGTACACCTCAATATATTTAAGGCAATTCCAGCTTCGTTAACTAATGCCTTGTTTATATTTCGATAACAGCATTTATTGTTACAAGTATCATGTAAACAAATTCTTATAATATCAAAGTCATCTATTTGATAAATATTGTCCAATACCAGCTCTTGTATATTATCTACATTCTCCGAATACAATTATAATTTTTTTATTATTATTGGAATAACTTATTGAAGCTTATAAAACTCATTGTAATATTTTTAATCATTGTAGATAATATAAGCAAATCTCAAATGAAATATGAAACAGAAAAGATACAGAAAATGAAAAGGTAACGGTCGCATATGGGGCAAATAAATTCGGGCTGAATTTTTTAGTCATATAGGAAGATAGCAGCTGAAAATATACGAGAATTAATTGAAGATTCTTAAATTGATGTACGATATCGATAAAAATAAAAATAAAAGGAAGCAATAGGGCGAAATTAGATCAGTTGAATAGAACGCTGATCCCGTATAGATCGTGGGGCCCTGGGTTTGTATCCCAGGTGCGACCATTAACCTTTTCTTTTCTGTTTTATATTTTTTTTCAGATTTGTTAATATTATATTTAATGTTTAAAAGCAATTATAATTGTCATGATTTATCATTACCGGGTAAATCACTTTATATTGTAGTCATGGATATTTTCTGATCTAATCTAAATATGGCCATTGCTCTAGTAGCTGATGATTTGTAAATTAGACCTGGGGCGCTATTCCCGTTCTTTTTAAGGAAGATTCCTTAACTTTTTCCTTGGGGTTAAACCCTTCTTACTTAACTGCGGTTCCGGTTCTCTCGGATAACAGCTGTCAGTTGAATTCAGCGAGCGACATTCATCAAAAATTTCAATATTTGCCATGTTTTAACAAGAGGAAAACTCAATATTAAGTATTTTAACAATTACGTTATTATTTACTTTAAACATAATTAGCTAATAAACATTAATAAACATTATATAGATCTTGATATCTTTGAAAATTTACGTCAAGCGCAAATTCAAATGTCACTTTTAGAACTAGAGACAAAAAATGGTCATTACTATCTAATGAGGTAGGTACCATTTTTATAAAACGTGATTTTTTGTTAAGAGGCTTACTTATGGTATTTAAAAATAAAATAAAAATGTTTTAAAATGAATTATAACATAATGTAATTGTTTTTAAAAGTTTTAGTTCAAAATCTTATGTCACTTGAAGATATTTCACCAATTTGCGTTTGCAAATAAGCTCTTGAGAATCTATTTAGGATCTTTTTACTATGTCTCACCGGAATTCCGCAGCTAATCAAGAAGTCTTTAACCCTAAGAAAAAACGTAAGGAATCTTCCTTAAAAAAGAACGGGAATAGCGTCCCTGATTTCTTGATGGAGAGTGTTACGGTTCTAATTTCGATACCTCACCGTATGTTCATTATATAATATTAATATGTTTGATGAGCTGGTTCCATCGATGAGCTGTAATTTTAGTAGAACTCTGCAACTCCAAGGGAACTCAAGATAGTATGAAGGAGTATATCCGAAGTAAAAATAAAATTAGGAAGGGCTTAATTGAAAAAGAAACATAGATATGTAATCAGTGAAAGTGGAGATTAGTTTTATTAAATTTACGTTGTTGAAAAAAACACCGAGTTTTACGTAATAAGATTTAAGTGGCATCATTCAAATCTTTTTAACCATTTAATATATAATATAAAAGGCTGGTAAATATAATGTATATACCACTCAGGATCATGATAATTAATTTTAGGTGTAATAGTATTGCTCTTCCTCCTCCTTTAGTCGATGTTTTTGACAGCCTTGCAGTGTTCTGTGTACCATAATGATGCATACTGCAAGGTCATCTGAAACATTAGCTAAATAAAGAGGAAGCAAAATATGGCTTATAAGCCTAAAAATCACTCATCATAATACTTTTGGTAGTGAGAATCTTAATTAATATCCAGCCGATGTTCAACGATTTGAGATCAATAATATATGTTGTGTAATGTATTGTAAGGGCATGTTCGTAATTTTTTTTTCCGTGTGTAGGCTCTAGTCGTACCAACATACTTTAATCAATAATGTTTCATCTTGATCCTGGCTCTTCACTTCCTGCTAACTGCGGGAGGAGTCTTCCTGCTACCCAGCTGTTGCCGCCGCAGTGGACGCACTCGACTGTGGAAGGAGGCGGGGGGTACGTGGGCGTTATGTCTTCTTCGAGCCTGGCTGAAGTCTGCAACACGTTCACTGAAATCAAAGAGGAGTACATCAAACCTTATGTAGAAAATGGCATAATAGGAGTGTCATATGACTTTTAATACCACATGAAAAGAAGCCAATTTTCCTGAAATCCATTGATGCGTCTTTTATTAATAATTATTGAGAAATAAGATCGTTTCCAAATGATTAAAGTAATGCGTAATAGCAAAATAAATATATTTAGAAAATGATCAAACGGTTTTTCGAAAGAGAAATAATGTAAATAGGATGAAATTATTTAAGAGTAATTCAATATCTCACCAACAACTACAAACATTAAGAGAAGGCACTGGATTTTAGAAGCCATTTTCAGTTGGTACTATTTGATTTGTTAAATTTGTACCGTAGTGTAAAATAATTTACAAGTGTCGACACATTAGAAATAAGTTAGTATTTATAAGGAAAGAAATAAATGTTGATAAAAACTTTAAGGGGAAGTGCTTTGCCTAATGTATAAAATTTTTTTTTTTTTAATAGAAATTTTCTGGGTAAAAAATACATATTTTTTCAAAGCTCGGATTTTTATCGTTCTACTACAAAACTTAATATTATATAACAAACCAACGTTGTCGGTATGATACTGGTCGTGATTGTGATGTAAAATGATCGTTAATTCTAATAGTTAAAGTGACGATCAAATTATAAGTGATCATTTTAATCCTGCTTAATATAATTAACAAAAGAAATTTATGCGGTGACGACTTGACGCTTTAAACACACGAGCATATCAGACATTCCAAGCCGTAGGGGATAATTATTTGGTAGTAGATCAATAAGTAACAAAACAGATGTATTTTAAGAGAAGCCTTTGAGAAGCGTTTAGCATACACACCTTCCCCACCCTCTTGGAAATACACAATTATACATATATCCGTAACATGTCCCACAATGGTAATTTAATACGGTACTTATAAAAAAATAAAAATGAATGGTTTATTACTAACAAGCAATACCATTAGTAGTGTGAGACTAATATTGTTATATTTTCATATGAAGCGGTAACTTGGTGATGTGACATTATAATTAAAAAAATAAAACAATAACTTTGTTTACATCACTTTTATTTATACTTTAGCCGACCGAGTTTCGCTACTACCGAAGCTTCTTCAGGGCAGTATACAACTAAACTATGAACTAAGATGCGCATGTGTTATAGATTGATACAAACAGGCTAGTGAAGGGCCACGGGTGAGAGATCAGTAGGTACCTGCTGACCGGGAAGAGTATGTATTTTGTTTATTGTGAATAATTTAAGGATTGGACTTTTATTTAAATTTATTTGATTATTTATGAGTCTACTATTAGTGTTTTTGGCTTTCCTTATTTCTAATGCTTCTAAGTTATCTAGTCGAATGCCGGTTACATTTTTATGCAGTAAACTAGTGCCTGTATTTTTATCGAATGTGTGGTCTGTTTCTAAGAGATGGTTAGCAAATTCGGAGAACCCATGATTATTTAGACATCTTAAGTGTTCTTTTACACGGATATTAACATTATGCGACGTTTTGCCTACATAGAACGCCGGGCAATCATTACATTGAAGTGAATAAATGCCCGAGTGGCCTAAACTGTCTTCTTTATCTTTACCGTTAATTAAAAATTTACCTAAACTATTGTCTGTGTAAAATGCTGGTTTAATCTCTGACGGAAAGTTTTTAATGCTTTGTTGGGAAAAGTTATTGATATATAAGATTCTACGCCATTGGTACGGTTGATTATTATTAGTTATTATATTATTATTAGGAGGGGTACTGTTGAATAAAAACTTATTTGACTAATGTTAAACTAACATTAAAAGTCTTACATACTGAGTTGGTTCATGAGTTACACCCAGTTGAATGGGATTTATTTTGAAAGTATAAATAAAAGTGATGTAAACAAAGTTATTGTTTTATTTTTTAAACTAATGTTGTTATTATTATTTTATATAATTTCTTCAAAAGATTGGTATTCAATTTGTGGCGCCATAAAGGTAAAAATAAAGGTTTAAAAATTTAACATACAAATACGAGTACAACAGGCTTAAAATTAAACAAATTTGAAATTTTATAAATCAGAAAAGGTGTTAGTAGTAATTCACTATTAAGGTTTTTTCTGATGTCTAAAACATAAAATTTGTCTAATTGTAAACCGGTTGTATTTGTATGTAAAAATTTTAAACCTTTATTTTTACCTTTATGACGCCACAAAGTGAATTCCAATATTTTGAAGAAATTATAAATATTATTAGTAATCATTTTTTTTTCTCTTGAATTTATTTGCATATTACGCTATTTTATTATGCTATTTTGATCTTTTATGTGCAAACTATGTACTACTTGAGAAATTAATCATTCGACCCTAAAAACATGCTCTTGACTAAGCCTCTTAACACGACTAGGATAGATTTGACCGAAAACAAGTTCTAGTACGATCAAGAAATGTCTATGTGACGTAGTAGTGATGTATTTTCCCCCTTTGCATATACTACTCAAAGTATGTATACGTTGTGTTTTGCATGAGAATAAAATTCCTGCTACTAGTTAGATGAATAAATTACGAGGCAAACAAATGTTGGAAACTACTCAAAAAGCTAAAACAAATATATTACAGTCACACTTGGATGCATACTAGTTGTATTATCTCGCTATGACTGCTTACATTTATTTAGCTAGTTAAAGCCAGTATTCAAACCCTGGAAGAATACAATATTGTGTTAAGAGGTAGGTAGTTGTAGCATTCGGGAATTTTATCTGTACAAGGATTCACGAATTAAACGGATGAGGGAACATTTAATGAAAACTAGTTTTCGATTTAAATATTATTTGATAAATTAATATTAACATTCAATATTAATTTTCTTGTATGATGTTTGAATGAAAAAGGTTATATAAAATAAATTTAAAAAAAAAAGAAAACATTTAAGGCGAATCACAGTTCAGAAAAAAAGCGTCTACTGACATGCGTCTGGGAGATATGCTCGACAAGCGGAGATTTGGATTCCACCTGAAATATCGACAGCGCGTAACTTGGTCGATGTCGCCGCACCGTGCACTTCCATGTATCCTTACGACATGATCGCTGCGATGTGTGCCTGTACGGCTGTGTTATGCATGCATGCGTGTATCTCAGTACACAGCTAACTATTCATCCACATATGCGGTCTTCTAACCGCAAATGCAGGCACAGCCAAGACATTTAGATCAAATTTTAGTCAATGCATTTTCAAGCATGTTGTGGTATATCTTGATCGTTTTATAAAAAGACGCACATTATTGTGTTTGTTTAATTCAAATAATGAGAAACTGAAATTCTTAAATGAAAATCATCTCTTTATTGTAATTTTTTTTATTATCGTTCTTTACGACAGTTGCATAGGTATTTTTCATCGGAATAATCAACATCGCAATACACAAACCTTGTTTTACCATTTTACATATATATTTTTAACATTCTAATTACAAAAACTCAGATATCGTACATAAAACATTATTTTCTTGTTTTTCTTCTTGAGTCTTCCGGAAAATACTTAGTCAAAGGATACAAAACGACTTTCTCCTAGGTATGCTCGGAATGAACCATCTGCGGGTCAGAAGGGATGTACACATTGTGACACATTTCTTCAGACTGATTCGCGGATGGTTCGAAAATTCGGCTGTCATGGAGAACATTCATTTCTATGTTCCTGATGGTTATCTCCGTCACCGACAGCATAGACTGTTTTATCTCCCGGCCTGCAGGACCAACTTGCCAATGGTCATGCCGGTGGGGAGGGCAATCTTGCTGTTAAATAGAATCACTTTGGATATCGACATATTTAGCATCAATGAAGCTGCATTTAAACGTAAAGCTTTGTTGCTACTTGTATAATGCCAGTATGCCTTGTATACAATTTACTGAGATTATGTATGTCTAACTTATTTTTTGGTTTAATTTTTATTATTTTTTATAAGTAATTATTTTGGATGTTGTACATCCTGTATCATCTTTAAAAATGCCTTAAAATATAAATTTTGTAAAATTTTTAAGAAGAATAAACAGTTGAATTGAATTGAAAAAAAAATATATAAAATTAAAAAACTCACAAAGATACATAATATTTATAGAAGCAAGAGACACGAGGGACACGAGAGATAAATTATATGATTGGCTCAATCATCGTCATATATTTTTAGGTAATAGCAGGATATGTTTTACGAAACTGTTCAAATTATCGACAAAAATGTCTACATTAGCACACTCTATCTTATTCAATATAGAACACATTGGACACAGGGGGCTAACGTAGGCAATATTATTTATTTTTTGTATTCATATGGAATATGCTCTGGCGTCGCAATAGGAATCAAGAACATTTATTTTAATTCTGCTAAGTAGTACGACCGTAAATTATTTCATATAAATATATTAAATCAATCAATACATTAAGTATATGAATTTTGAAATATTCAAGACGTGAGTCATTTGATCTAAGATGGCCACGTAGACCACATTTGAAAAAAAAAACGATGTTTTTTATATATGTAGTATTTTAGGAACTGTAAACAATAAATGTTTCTCATATTTAACAGTTGGGAAGAGGGGAAGGTAATATCTTTATGTTACATTTTTATAGTATTAATCTTTGAGTTGTTTCAAGTTGCCTAATGTGAGTTCTATAAATACCCCCAACAGATTATTCCATAAGATACTGATGATTGTACCAATGCGTGGTACACCAATTACATTCTGTTAATATTAACTGTGTTATTTAAACGTCTAAAAACGGCAGGTTATTAAAGCATAAATCGACCCCTTGGAATAACAAGGTTCCATCTGACACAGCAATGTTATGCGATAATGAGTCTTAAAGTTACCTTCTATAGAGCACATTATCGCATGACGTTGCTGTGTCAGATGGAACCTTGTTATTCCAAGGGGTCGAAATGTATAAATTTTACCATGATGAACCCAAAGGAAAGAGAAACCGGTTGGTGATAATTAAAGTATATATTAGTGGTACGAAGAAAACGTTTGATTTATTTAATAAATATGTCAAACTACAAAGTAATTAATAATTTCGTTTTGCTTACAAGCTTTTGTAAATAATTTGTCGATTTGAGTTGGTTATGTATTATAATTCCTAAATCTTCAATTGTGTTCGTTTCTGTACAATTAGAGCATGAAACAGGATTGCAAGTATTGTTGTGGAACCCTATATTTAGGTTAGTAAAAAGCCTTTTTGTTATTATAGAAAAATGTTTTTTACACAGTTCAGAGTTAGACGGTTTCGTTTAAGCCATGATTTGACCATGGAGGTGCAGTTTTTGGAATTTTCAGTGACTTCGTTTCAGGATTTATCATGTACTGTTTTACATCAAATAAGGCTTTTAAAAAGCATAAAGCCAAAGAAATTTTTTAATGCAATTAAATATATATATATTATAAAGATAGCTGCCAATAATATGGGATTAAAAAATGGAGAATATTATTGACAAATCTTGAATTAGATATATGATATCGATGAAGATGAGATAAATTGAACTGGTCTCATAAGCTAAGTTAGTTAAGCGGTTGCTCCGGATAGGCAGAGGTCCTGGGTTCGAGTCCCAGATGCGACTGAAATATTTTTATTTTCTGTCATTTTTTTTTCCGTTTTCATGTTTCATTTACGTTATGTTAAAAAAATCTTCATTAGTTAGGAATAAAATTGTGTACAACTTTTATTTTCAATTAAGTTTATATTACTGCTATACTGTATATTAGTTATGTGTCCATAACTACGATTATTTTTCACCAACTGCCCGGATAATGTAATTTTTAATACATAAATGTAATTACACAAGTATGCGTAGTGTACTACAAAAAAACCCTTAATCATATAAAGCCCAATTTGGGCGTAAATAAATACTTTGCCAAACCAATCCTGTCTATTGTGGCCTTTGCTCGAGTAGCAATCCAAAGACCTGTTTGGCGTTTTGTGTTTGATAAAAGAGTCTTATTTCTTCATCGACGGATAGTGCTAGGATTCTAATATCGATACCACACCTTATTTGCTTTATAATATTTTCTTATGATTTAAAAAATAAAACAATTGCTTTGTTTAGATCACTTTTATTCGTTATATACTTTTGCCAACCGGGTTTCACTACTACCGTAGCTTCGTCAGGGCACTATAATACTAAACTATGACCTAAGATACACATGTGTTATGGATTGATAAAAGCGGGCGAGTGGAGGGCCGAGGGTGGGAGATCAGCAGGTACCTCTCAGGGAAGGGGGTGTACTTTGTTTATTGGTAATAATTTAAGAATTGGACTTTTATTTAAATTTATTTGGTTATTGATGAGTCTAGTATTAGTGTTTTTGGCTTTCCTTAGTTCTAACGCTTCTAAATTATCAAGTCGAATGCCTGTTCCATTTTTATGCAGTAAACTAGTGCCTGTATTTTTATTGAATGTTTCGTCTGTTTCTAAGAGGTGGTTGGCAAATTCCGAAAATCCATTAGTATTGAGACATCTTAGATGTTATTTTACCCGGATATTAACATTACGCGACGTTTTGCTTACATAAAACGCCGGGCAATCGTTACATTGAAGTGAATAAATGCCCGAGTGGCCTAAACTGTCTTCTTTATCTTTACCTGCTGATTTCCCACCCTCGGCCCTTCACTCGTTAGCTTTTATCAATCCATAACATATGTGTATCTTAGGTCATAGTTTAGTATTATACTACCCTGAAGAAGCTACGGTAGAGGCGAAACCCGGTTGGCAAAAGTATATAACGAATAAAAGTGATGTAAACAAAGTTATAGTTTTATTTTTTAAATTATAATGTGACATCATCAAGTTACCGCTTCATATGAAAATATTTTATTATGTATCATCATCCGGTTCCATCAGTAAGCTGTAAATCCTGAAAACCTTCTCAAGTTCCATAACCACAATAGCGTTTGAAGGAACCCAATTGAAACCAACATAAATTGAAATTGAAACACATGAAGGGTTTATTAAACACAAAAAATGAAAATTGAATTCGGGGACTGATTAATTTAATTTATTTAAAATGAAGCATCACTCGATACATAATAAATCTTCAATACATATCTATATAACATGCTTTGAGGGCCTAATGAAATCATTGTTGTTTCATACAATTCATATACCTAATGTAGGCTGATATTTAGGTGTATGGAAACTATGATCAAGATTGATTTTTAGGGTAATAAATCGTGTTAACGCGGACATACACGCACCGAATTTGCGGGCCAGTTTTCGACCGTGCGCCTATGCATTTTGTAAGGCAATAGTCTCGGGCCGAGCTGGTGTATGCCTGGCACCGTGTGTATATTGCTGTTCAAATTAGCACTAATTTAAAAAACGGGTGTTTGTGTCTTCCTTCAGCCAATATTTTAGCCAGCTTTGCAGTTTCATGTGTTATATGCCCTCACACTGGACACTGCAAGTCTGTCTGAAAGATGGCTAGGAGGAAACGTAATATTGTTTATTACCCAAATATGTCATTTCTTTTAGTCGTGAGAATCTTAAATCACATTCGGTTATAATTATTTCATTGATCTGAGATCGAATATCCAACTAGCATGTTAATAATTTTGGAAACAACGTCTTTACTTGGAAGATTAGTCCCAGGTCTTAGGTGAAGAAATATGTTGTAATATTGAGTTTCATGTTGATCCTGGTTCCTTACTTCCTGCTGTCTGCGGGAGGGATGTACCAGCGACAGCAGACCAACTGATCATCCGGACACTGCTCGCAGTTGTTACCGCAGTGGCTGCAGTCATCCTCGCCCTTGGGGATGGTTGTGGGTGGCGGGGGGTACGTGGGCGTAATTTCTTCCTCTAGCCTTGCTGATGTCTGCAACACGTTCACTGGAAGCAAAGAGGTATCTATCAAACATAGTACAGCGAATAACGTAATAGAGGTAAATATACCTTAAACTATTTTACGACTTAAAATATTTTCACAGAAGCAGTAATTATTGAGAAATACCAAAATCTCAATATGATTATAAATACATGTACCTACCTAACAGCAAAAAAAATAAATTATCTTTTAAAAAATTCTTGAAAGGAATAAAAATCTTACCTAAAACTATAACCATAAAAAGAATGCACTGAATTTTCAAAGCCATTTTAAGTAGTTACTTCTTCGTTAGTCAAATATGTAACCACAAGTAGTGTCGACTCCTTACGTATAAGTTAGTATTTATACGAAAGAAAGAAATGTTTGTAATCGCTTTAAGGGGAATTGCGTTGCCTATTGAAAAAAATTTTTTTTTTTGATAAATGGACATTAATAAAAAAAATATTGTGTGAATTTCGGTTTTCGATTGCAAAATTCAATATGTGAAATACCATCAATACGTAGTCGAAATGATGATAAACCATTTTTTTATTTGACATGTTCGTTAATTCCAATAATTAAAAGAACGTTATTTTTAATTTAACCATTATTAGTTTTATGATTGGAAAAAGATAGATAACAAATCGAACAAAAAATGTTAAAAAAAGTCTTCATATTGGGCCACTATTATAGTAGATGAATTATTTTGTCATTTTAGACAGGATAATTATTCTTCCAGCAGACAATATAAAAATGTAGATGCAGATTTATGGTAAGATATCTATGAAAGAAATAAAATACTTTTTTTAAAGCTAGGATGTATTTTAAAGAAGTTATTAACTTTAGAGATAAAATCATACTTAACGTCATGAATGAAACTATTTAATAGATAATACACAGCAGAAATGCTTTTCATTTAGATTTAAACTAACTTGCCACTGACTTGGTACTTTTTGGTTCTAACCTATATAACACGTCTTCTGCCCCTTTTACACTGCCTGACTTCGTATACCATCATTCCATTTGATCGCAATGAACATGATGATGATGTAACTAATTTCTGTATTTGAACTTTTAGAAAAGAATGGTCAGACTTTTTAACTCACGAAACAAACCCACATCGTATTTCGTGAGTTCTTCTTTATTGTCAATAAGTTAGTCTTTGAGAAGCGTTTGGAATATGTACCTTCCCCAACCTCTTAGACTTTTCATAAAACACTTTTACAAATATAAATATAGCACAAGAGTCCCAACGACGGCTTCCATGGTCGAGGGGTAAGTTTCTCGACTACGAATCTGCTGTTTCACAATTCATTCATTTAAAAATAATATATAGTATATTTGCGAACGTTCCAGAGTGGAAGATACTCTCAGTAACGCCTTGGTGAAAGACCACCATTCAGAATTGAAACGTTGCTTGAAATGGCTTTTAGCCGTGTTTGTGTGACCAGATCTGAATAGCCAGGTATTTCCCAACATTCCTCTTCCCCTTCTCCTTCCCCTCCCCAATATCTTCAGCCTCACAACATTTCCCAATTGGGGATGCCATAGTCTTACTGGCTCCAGACCGTTGGGATCAGTTTGGACTTTAGTGCGGTATTCATGTAAAAAAAAAAAATAAAAAAACTGCTTCTAACCGTCTGGCCAGTGAGACTATGACATCTTGGAGGCTGAAGGCAGTGGGTAGAGGAAGGAGATGGGGGAAAGGAAAGTAGGGGAGTATGTAGCTATTCAAAGCTGGTCACTAAACGCGACTAAAGCCATTTCAAGCATCGTTTCAATTCCGAATTATGATCCTTCACCAGTGTAATACTGGGAGTATTTTCCGTTCTAAAACGTGCCGCAAATCCTACCACACATTATTTTTAATGAATTAATTTTATAACAACACAACGTAATTCAATAATATTTACTTGTGCATTCCGGGATTTAAAACCGCGAGCTCCGGATTCATAGTCAAGAGCCTTACCCCTTGACGATGAAGGCCGTCATAAATAAACTGTATCTATAACAAATCGTACAAAACTAATTTAATACGGTTCTAATAAATTAAACGTTCATTACTCTTTAACGTGCGTGGTGAAAAGTGATGTTAGACTAATTAAATGTCGTAATTATAATTTTACATTAAATGTTTTTTTTTTAAAATATTAATGTCATTATAATTACCGTTGCTTTTGTTACATATTTTGTTGCCGAATAATTCTTATTTTTTAAGTCGGCTTAATAAAATTTAAGACAATGTTTATTTAAACTGTTGATCTTTGACATAATACATTATTATATGGTCAAGGACTGAATCTAATGTTTATCTATAACACGTTGTACTTATCTACTTTTGTGCGGTTATAATAATTAAGATTGGATATTTATTTATTTTCTATATTACACATGCCTTTAAGGACTTTTACAATAATAATAATACATGTTTATGCCGGCATATGGCGAGGTTAGTGTAGTCTCACACATTCTATAGGCAGTATACATACAATAGCTATAAAAAACATACAAAATATATACAAAATTGAACAAAAATAAAATAGTAAGTGAATGACAAATGTCATATAAAAATAAAAATAAAATCATAAGTACATGAAAATGCCTTTAAGGGGCTGCGGAATTTAAAAATCTGAGGAGCCAATATATTTCTCCAGTATGCAACGATGCTGGAGGCTGGACTGAGGTGGGCTTCCATGATGAGGATATTCTTGGAGCTGTTTATTCTTTCACTCATTCAAGCCACCCTGGATCTTATAAGGGCTGCAAAATCGGAAAATTGTCCCACTGTAAACATATTAGAAGCGCTGCAGTATCTGGGGATGCCAAACATTATGCGCGAGGCGTTTTTGTACCGTACACGTCTTTTCGTACTGGTCTTTTTATAGTTTGCCAAGAGTTCCCACATGTACAACATTGTACAGAAGGCAAGGAAGAGAGTCCTTTTTACAGCGATACTACAAAGGCAAAATTTTCTGCTTAGCATATTCGATTTTACGCTGAGAACTCGTCTTTGCCTATCAATATCATCATCATCCATCAGATCACACCGTGTAGGGTAGCTACAGGAAAATTATTCGGGCTTTGACCTTATCTTATGGCTAATAGAACCGTTTTATTGGGGATATAAAACATGATCTTCAGGAGAATTCGAAGACCTCATAAAGACAGTGCCATGTCGTCCGCATAACTGATGTAGTTCAGGCACTATCCTCCGATATGCAGCCTACCCCTGCATTGTTTAGCCTCTTGGTTAATTCGTTCATATAAAAGTTGAACAATATCGGAGGCATGCATCCACCTTATCTGAAGCCGCTCTTTAGGAGGAAAGGTTAGGAAAGACCATTTTTCTACCTTACTAGTCTTTCCTGCTGTCTTTATTTTGCCTTAAGTTAAAGATGCGTATCACCTCCGACCATATACCTCTATCCCTGAGCTTAGCCCATAACAACACCCTCAGGTCAAGGTAACATGCATATGAGGTGGTTTTCTTATTTGTATAGTATTCTTCTTTTCACGGTAAATATAACTGCAATGGTAGAAGCCTATTTTTTTAAATCTATTTTATATTTTGTAAGTGATATCCTCAGCACTGGAAATCTCAGTGAGGTTATCATTATTTGTTATAAGAAATGAATATAATAAAACATTATTATCATTATATTATTATTTGGTTGTCATTAGTTTCCATGCTGGGTCCGACTCGATCTAGTAGTAAACGTTCGAATAATCTTGCGATGGTAGTAGCAATTGAAATCGGTCTATAGCTGTACTGGGCGGTTGAGTTCGACGATTTATTTATGATATAATATATATTATAATAGTGATACAGAAGCACAGATTGTTCTATGTCAATAGTTCTATGTTCTATGTCGATCGAATTCAAAAACAAATTTTAGGAAAACCTCATTGTATAAAGCAGTATACAGGGTCTGTCGCAAAAGCATCGAGAAAAAAACTCCTGATTGCGCTAGAAGGGGTAGCACTTTGCGCCGAGTGGTGGGGATGGTAGTTGAAAGTCACAGCTATCAACCGCGCCGCTGCTCAATCCTCTCCGAGCAAAGGTAGAACTAGCACTGTGATCCGCGT